>SJYR01004962.1:33419-46597 GCA_006410655.1 Kobus ellipsiprymnus
TTTGATGAAAGTGAAAGAGGAGAGCGAAAAAGTTGTCTTCAAGCTCAACATTTAGAAAATGAAGATCATGGCATCTGGTCCCATCACTTCATGGGAAATCGATAGGGAAGCAGTGGAAATAGTGTCAGACTTTATCTTCTTGGGCTCCAAAATCACTGCAGGTGGTGACTGCAGCCATGAAATTAAAAGACGCTTACTCCTTGGAAGGAAAGATATGACCAACCTAGATGGCATATTCAAAAGCAGAGACATTACTTTGCCAACAAACGTCCGTTTAGTCGAAGCTATGGTTTTTCCAGTAGTCATGTATGGATGTGAGAGTTGGACTGTGAAGAAAGCTGAGCGCTGTGTTGGAGAAGATTTTTGAGAGTCCCTTGGACTGCTGGGAGATCCAATCAATCCATTCTAAAGATCAGTCCTGGGTGTTCTTTGGAAGGAATGATGCTGAAGCTGAAACTCCTGTACTTTGGCCACTTCATGCGAAGAGTTGACTCACTGGAAAAGATTCTGCTGCTGGGAGGGATTGGGGGCAGGAGAAGAAGGGGGTGATAGAGGATGAGATGGCTGGATGGCATTACCGACTTGATGGATGTAAGTTTGAGTGAACTCCGGGAGTTGGTGATGGACAGGGAGACCTGGAGTGCTTCAATTCACGGGGTCACAAAGAGTCAGACACGACTGAGAGACTGAACCTAACTGAACTGAAATTATTTTATCAATCTGCTTGTATGTAGCTTATTCCCAACTCTACACCTCTTCCCTCTAACTCACTGATTAGCTGGATCAGTCATCTTGTACACAGAGGTTAGGAACATATCTATGTAAATTTATATGCCTTCCCTGGTGGCTCAGAGGTTAAAGCGTCTACCTCCAATGCGGTAGACCTGGGTTCTATCCCTGGGTTGGGAAGATCCCCTGGAGAAGGAAATGGCAACCCACTCCAGTATTCTTGCCTGGAGAATCCCATGGATGGAGGAGCCTGGTAGGCTACAGTCCACAGGGTCGCAAAGAGTCGGACAAGACTAAGTGACTTCACCTCACTTCATGTCTATATAGATATATTTATACACACACACAACTCAAAAATGCACCTATAAGCATAAATGTATCATTATACCCAATATCAATGCAATACCACAATGTTCACTAAAGTAAGTTTAGCTGTCCATATTTATTATTTTATTCTTTAATTATGAAATATCTGTCTCTTACCATTATCAGTTCAGTTCAGTTCAATCACTCAGTCATGTCTGACTCTTTGCAACCTTGTGGATGACAGCACACCAGGCCTCCCTTCCATCACCAACTCCCAGAGCTTGTTCAAACTCATTTCCATTGAGTCAGTGATGCCATCCAACCATCTCATCCTCTGTCATCCCCTTCTCTTGCCTGTGATCTTTCCCAGCATCAGGGTCTTTTCCAATGAGTCTGTTCTTCACATCACGTGGCCAAAGTATTGGAGCTTCAGCTTCAGTATCAGGTCTTCCAATGAATATTCAAGACTAATTTCCTTTAGGATTGACTGGTTGGAGCTCCTTGCAGTCCAAGTGACTCTCAAGAGTGTTCTCCAACACCAAAGTTCAAAAGCATCAGTTCTTTGGCACTCAGCTTTCTTTATAGTCCAACTTTCACATCCATAAGTGACTCCTGGAAAAACCATAACATTTGATTATTTTATCAATAACTATTACATTCTAGGCATTTCATTTATTTGGCTATATTATAAATGGTACCACTTTCTAAAAATGTCTAATTGTTCATTACTTGTATGCAGAAACATGATAGATTTTGTATATTGACTTTGTATTATCCTTAATATGTGTGTATGTCTTTTAAAATAGAAATTTTTAGAGCTGTTTTAGGTTCACATCAAAATTGAGGGTAGTGAAGGTACGGATATTTCACAAAGAAAAGCATGATACAATGATGAGAAGCCATTATTTTAATTGAATTATGTTGCATTTAAGAGTATTTCTTGATAGCTTTCAATGGTAAACTGTGAGATATGGGAAATGATATAGACCTTTATTAAGTGGGTAGAAAAGTGAGAATGACATGGAGAAGCAGGGAGAGAGTGCAAAGTTCTGTCTGAAAGTTTATGGTGAAAGAAAAAGAGAGTGAGTGAGTGAAGGAGAAAAGAAATGATGGTGGAAAGGAGGAAGGAAAGGAAGAAAAATGTAACTTGAAAGTATTATCAGAGCTCAATATTGAAAGAAAGTTTGTATTATGAAAGAATGTGGAAGAGGTTAATAAATATTCAGTAAATGATGTGCAGGCACCTAGAAATAATTGAAAAAGCAGGTGAATATCTGTCTCTTATACACATCTAGATGTGTATAAGAGACAGAGCCAGAGCTCACCGCTCCGCCCCCTCCAGGTCTGGGGTATATTGAAAGAAAGTTTGTATTATGAAAGAATGTGGAAGAGGTTAATAAATATTCAGTAAATGATGTGCAGGCACCTAGAAATAATTGAAAAAGCAGGTGAATATCTACTCCATTTATATTAAAAATTACATATATCAGTTAATAAAACAAATTGTTATGTGCCTACAAAATTTTACATCTATGAGATATCACTATCAGTGAAATTTTCTGAAATACAATTTCTGATTAAGAAACTATAAATGACTGTAGATTTTTTCCATAACATTTTTTAAAGATCTGCAAAAAGATAAGTAACTAATGCAAAAACATACCAGTATTTATGAGATGTGTATAAGAGACAGTATACATTGTGTGTGTGTATATATATATATACACTAAATCACTTTGCTATATACCAGAAGCTAATATAATATTGTAAATCAACTATTTCAAAAATTTAAAAAAAATTCAAGTCATAAAAATATATAAAATAAGTATATAAGGTAAGTGAAATAATTGGGGCTAGCACTCCAAGAGTTTTAAAGATAAGTAAATAAGCTTTAATTATTAAAAGTTCTTTTGCCACAGGTATAGATTTTTTTTAAGGAATAGAATGAAAAATTCTCCAATCAAGCCCAAATAATTAGAAAATTTACTGTAGCAGAATGCATGAATGCAAACCAGTTGAAATGTTAGTATTTAAACATGGTATTGGGAAAACAGGATGGACATTAAATAAAATTATTTGGATCCATACCTCTTACCATAATAAAAAAAATTCAGTTGATCAAAACAAAACAAAAAAAAAACATAAAAACTTAATATAAGAATGAAGTTTTCTATTTTTAACTTGAATTGGGAAAGACATTTCTAACTATCAGTCAAAGTCCAGGAGACCTGCAGAGGAAAAAACATAGGTTCAGCACAGAAAAAAAGCACTTCCAACATTTTTGCACAGGGATATCAGACAGAGGAAAAAAAAGTGCATCTAAAGACAAAATGGTAAATGAAAAAATGACCTAAAACAAACGAAAAATTGCAGTTCATGCTTCAGAAAAAAAGCCTTGATTTCTCAATACATAAAGTTTCAGAAAGTCAATAAAGAAAAAATAAACAACCAAGCAGAAAATAGTCAATAGATATGAACATATAGTTGGAAAAAAAAAAAGTAATTGTAAAGGCTACATAAATATACGAAAAGATAGTTTTACTTAAAGAATTTCAAGTGAGATTGTACTCAGTTCAGTTCAGTCACTCAGTGGTGTCTGACTGTTTGTGACCCCATGGACTGCAGCATGCCAGGCTTCCCTGTCCATCACCAGCTCCCGGAGCAATAATTACTCAAACTCATGTCCATAGCATCAGTGATGCCATCCAACCATCTCGTCCTCTGTCATCCCCTTCTCCTCCTGCCTTCAGTCTTTCCCAGCATCAGGTTCTTTTCCAATGAGTCAAATCTTCACATCAGCTGGCGGAAGTATTGGAGTTTCCGCTTCAGCATGAGTCTTTCCAGTGAATATTCAGGACTGATTTCCTTTAGGATTGACAGGTTGGAACTCTTTGCAGTCCAAGGGACTCTCAAGAGTCTTCTTCAACACCACAGTTGAAAAGCATCAATTCTTCAGTGCTCAGCTTTCTTTGTAGTCCAACTCTCCATACTTGACTACTGGAAAAACATCCATACATAACTGCATGTAGTCCAGCATCCATACATACTACATACTACTAGAAAAACTATAGCTTTGACCAAACGGACCTTTAGTGGGTAAGTAATGTCTCTGCTTTTTAATTTGCTGTTTAGGTTATTTCCAATTCTGCATTGTTTCCATAGTGGAGTAGTTCATGTTGGATTAACTCTCCCACAGAGAAAATCTTTAAAGTTTAATTTACATTAATGCAAACAAGCAAACAAAGATAATCAGAGCTTTTTATGGTGTAACTCCAGTAATGAGGAGCTTACAGTTGTCCATACTACCCACCCTTCATGTCTACATTGCTGATACCTTGCAAGGCCAGTTGTGAGCTACTATGCTTAGTGAAATAAGTCAGAGAAAGACAAATACATATGGCATCACCTAGTTGAGGATTCCAAAAAACAAACAAATGTATATAACAAAACAAAAACAGGCTCACAGATGCAGAGGACATTTTAGTGAGGAGAGGGGCAAGATAGGGGTATGGGATTAAGAGATACAAGCTGCTGCTGCTGCTGCTAAGTAGCTTCAGTCTTGTCCAACTCGTGCGACCCCACAGATGGCAGCCCACCAGGCTCCCTTGTCCCTGAGATTATCCAGGCAAGAACACTGGAGTGGGTTGCCATTTCCTTCTCCAATGCATGAAAGTGAAAAGTGAAAGTGAAGTCGCTCAGTCATGTCTGACTCCTAGCGACCCCATGGACTACAGCCTACCAGGCTCCTCTGTCCATGGGATTCTTCAGGCAAGAATAATGAAGTGGGTTTCCATGACTTCCTCCAGGGGATATACTGACCCAGGGGTCAAATCTACATCACTTTTGTCTCCTGCGGGCAGGTTCTTTGCCATTAGCACCACCTGGGAAGCTGTGAACAAGAGATAAATACTGAGCTGGTTTAAACATCAAAAGTGATAGTTCTAGATAGATATATTAAGCCACCAAGGATACTATTAGAATCTTGAAGTGTCCTCGTCTAAGCTATGAGCACACTAATGTGATCTTCTGGAGAAAGTTAAAACTTTCAGTATGGTGTTATAAATTGAATAAGTCAAGCTCTCTTCCTCTTGTTTAATGACCTGAAAAAATATCTGGTTAATTTCTGATTTTCAAATCAGAAGGTGATATTCTGTTTGATAGTCCTATCTGAACTCACTTAGCCACACTTTATTGGCTTCAGTTAAGCCAAAATAAGGGCTTCTTTATTTTACCAGCTCAACTGGTACAGAATCCGCCTGCAATGCAGGAGACCCCAGTTTTATTCCTGGGTCTGAGAGATTCCCTGGAGAAGGGATAGGCTACCCACTCCAGTATTCTGGGGCTTCCCTAGTGGCTCAGCTGGTAAAGAATCCACCTGCAGTGTAGGAAACCTCGGTTGGGAAGATCCCCTGGAGGAGGGCATAGTATTCTTGCCTGGAGAAATCCCCATGAACGAGGAGCCTGGCAGGCTGAAGTCCATGGGGTCACAAAGAGTTGGACACGACTGAGAAATTAAGCACAGCACAGCCCAGGCCAAAATAAACACCTGTTTATTTTCCAGATGTTTGGGCATCTGTTTTACTTATTTTCTCTACATTTTCAGATGTATACCTTCTTTATAATGTACTCTTCCAAATTTACCTTGGATGTGAAGTGTTAATGAGATATTTCACAGAACATCTAAGTTGTTTCTCTTACGTCAATGGAATATCTTAATATTGTCATCTAATTTAACTGAGAAACATGAGCTATAGTGAACAGCATCACTGGTGATAATTTTGAAGACAAAAAAGGGCACAATTTCAGCCTTGGGCATTGTGTAGCTTTGCAATTATCTTTACTATTATACCTATTGGGTCCTTTCTAAAGCCTTTTGGTGTCAAATAATATTCTGCTAACCAGTGTTAACAGAAAATAGATAAAGAAGTGAATGTTTTTAGGTGTGTGCATTTAAGAATTTAGACAGCAGTAGATACAATTCTGATGACAATTTGGCTTAATAGTTCTCATGGCAACAGAGAAGAAAACAAAGGAGAATATAAGATGTTTTCCCTATTTTTCCTTTTTAATATGAAGGAATCTTGACTGAAGACAAAGCTCTGGTTCCATCTTTCGTTTTCATCTTCTACAAAAAGGAGGAGTGGATATGACTCAACTGGGTAGACTTAATATATTAGCAGTTGATAAACACATGCTGGGTGGCAAATGATCAATACATTCCTATCTCTTCATCTTGCACTGCTTCAAAATAGTCACGTGGGACCTAGAGGCTTTCAGTTTATTGAACAGAATAGAATTAATTTCAGTATCCGTTATTCCTGCGGTCTCATGCTTGGAGATTGTGGTCAAAAGTGAAAACTTGAGCCATTATGTTTGCTCTCTCTTTGACTTGTTCAAGGGTGAAATAATTTTCCTGAAGAGATTTTTCTCTCTCCTGGCACAAATTCCCATAGGACAAGTGAACCAAGATCTGCAGTGCTCGTGGAAGTGAGGTGAGCAGGAAGAGAAGACAAAATATTACCAAGCCAATTTGGCCCTCTTGTTGAACCACATTTTTACTAGTGTTGTCAGCTGTTATCAGCTTCCATTCAAATGCTAGCGATCTAATAGTTAAGTTAGCAAAGGATTCCTTAAATGTTATATTCATGCACACAGAGTAGTAACACATTACCAAGTTACTTATGAAGAGTCTAGTAGAGTTCTTAATTTAGATTCCACAAAGAACATGTTGTCATGTAAGCTTGACATATTGCACTTCTAAACCAGGTATCCCCACGCATTTACCTGAAATCTCTAAAATTTTCAGAAATGACATTTTGGTTTAGTGCATAGCCAGTGCTATTGCCTTGAGCTGATTATGTGAATATAATTCGTTTTCATTCTCACTTGTTTTATAGTATCTGAGTGTGTAATACTGACTGTTTTCATGAACAGTAATTTGTCCTATAAACTTCAGAATAATGGGATATTAAATCATATGTGGCAGGTCAAATATAACTATTGTAAAGTGGATTTATTTATGTACAGTACATGTACATTGTGTGTGTGTGCTGAAAAGTGAAGTGATGATGGAATGGTTGTAGCAACTAAATGGATGATGATCAAGTCACCTTGAAGAATACAGACCTCAGTCAAATATCCAGGCAAAAAAACTCAGTTTTCTTTTCTTCTCTGGAAATTATAAACTGTATTATCCTTTACAGTGGGGAGAGTTTCAACCTATAATATATAATATGTGGGTGAACTATGTGTGTATATGTGAGCCTGTGTGTGTGTATTTATTCCTGTATATATTGTTATTCATATGCAGAATATATGAAGGCAAATATAGGGAATGTGCAGTAAAATTTCACCTTGAAATTTTCATTCAGTACTTAAATTCTTGGACAGGTAAAAAAATATATGTTACGGTTTCAATGCCCATTCTTCTATAGACTTACTTAACTTTCAGGTCTAACTTTATTCATCTTATAATTTCTATGATCCAGACATACATTGCTTTCTCTTTATTAAATTTTTCCTAGCGGCAACATTGATTTGCATTCAGTGAGTTCATACTGAAAATGGCATAATTTTATATACTTAATGCTAAGCGTGCAAAAACTGAACAGTGTATTTTTGCTTCACCCTAACACTAATATAGCATGATATTAGAGGATTATTACCATGAAGACTGCATGGCAGGGAGGGCATTGTAATTTTTCCTTTCCTTGTCTATATAAAGGAATAAACAAAATGTGTATATTATTAAAGAATGAAATATATTAAGTATACAAACATGCCATCAAAACAATGTCTCCATATTTATTAAGGATATATATTTATGCAATTTCTGAATCTTATTTTGTCAAAAGAATTCATGAAAAAAATGATGTTCACCGATTCAAGGACTATTTTAATGAAGAAGAACCTCCTAAGGCTGGCATAATGCTTCATTTCTGTTGGCGGGTTTCAGTTCTAACCAGGCTTTATGAAATGAACAATGTTTGAAGGATTTCTTGATAACATCACAGGAACTCTTCCTGTAGCAATACTTTCCCCAACCTGCAGAGCCTTGCCATGGTGGTTTGGTTAAGTTCTAATTTGGATAATGAAATTCTCTCTGCCTATCTGACTTTTTACAGTCTTCAGCCCTTTTTGCAGTCTTCTGTTATTTCCTATTTTGAGTTGATGACTCCTGTGCCCTGTGGAACCAAGGCTGAATAATGCACAGGAAATTATTCACCCTTCTGTTACAGTTGTGGTAGCATAACAGTTTGTAGTTCCATTTTTCATTTCACTGAAACATGTTTTTAAATAAAATCACTTTTTCTTTTTTCTGGTCTGCTTTTGGAAAAATAAGTTCCATGGAAATCTATACCCATTCAATTTCTATTAAAATATGTATTTATCTAACCAAAAGAATAGCTTCTCTTTAAAAATATGTACATAAAATATATAGTGCGACTTTAAAGATTTTAAGCAAACTTAATTAAAATAAATTTTGATTCATTAACCTCACATAGCAGTATATATGTTTTTACAATTGGGAAGCCCACCATTAAGCTTCCCAGTACAAATTATACTTATAATATGTATACTTAATGAATAATGTATACTATGTGTCTAGATGCAAACTCAGGAAGGTCATGCAGTTCATCTTTGGGGCAGGTGCCCATATTTGTCCTAGATACATTTTAGTAGTTCTGGTACCATTTCATTTTCTCCAGATCATTCTGAAGAGAAAGCAATATTTCATTCACATTCTTCTCAGTGCACTCTGACTCCACCTTGGATCTCATTTTCTGGCCCCAGAAGCCCTAATTCCCACTCCACCAAGGTCTAAAGTACCATGGAAAGCAAAGGTAATAATACAAGCTCTGCCTGTCTTTTCCACACAAGTAAACATAGTTTACATCCTGTTCTAAAAGGAAAAGTATATTATTTACTTTTAGGTTTATGACTCACTATCAGCCATATAAATAAATGTGATGTTTCAGTGGGTTTAGAGAAAAGGTAGCATTATCAAAGAAAAATATTAACTCCAGCAGCGGTTAATATTTTACCATAAAGACCACAGAATATGATATTAAAAATGAGTACTTTGAAGTAAATATTAACACATATATATTTTTAAAAATACAGGGATACAATTTACATAGTCTTAAACTTATTTTCTGGCCAGACTTTTTTCAGTGTGTATATATAGTTATATGTGCACATATACATATTATACTGGGTGGCTCAGACAGAAAAGAATCTACCTGCAATGCAGGAAACCCAGGTTTGATCCCTAAGTTGGAAAGATCTCATAGAGGAAGAAATGGCAGCCCACTCTAGTGTTCTTGCCTGGAGAATCCCATGAACAAAGGACCCTGGCAGGCTACAGTTTATACGGTTGCAAAGAGTTGGATATAACTGAGTGACTAAGTGTGTGTATACACATTATATTGAATCAATACGTATTATTCTTAGTGTAAGAATAGTAAAATAGTAAATTTGTAAAATACATTTATTATCAGGATAAGTATGCTTATGGGAGCATTTGAAAAACATATTCTCATAATTCATCTCATATTAGTCAATCTAAGTTAGCAATAAGAGTCATAGTTTTCCATATCTTGAAATTTAAAAATGCCCTGCAAATATAATTTTCTTCCAAATGAAGACAGGTCTGCATTATCCTGGAGAAAACTCCGTGTGTGTGTGTGTGTGTGTGTGTGTGTGTGTGTGTGTGCTTCCTCTTTGCACTCTATTTGAGGGGAGGAAGCATGTACCCAAACGTTGGCCTCTTTGGAAACCTTAAAACTCTTCTGCCTCACTAAGGGGAAAATATAATGTAAGTAAAGGAAAAATGGTGCCATTAATGAGAGTGAGGCATCATATTAATAAAAGAAAAAAAAGCAATAACCAGATGACAGTGTAATAGTTTTGCTTCTTTTTGTCTTATATGTCAAATTAAATAAGCTGAGTCTGTAGGCATAACCCACTTCAGTGGTGTCTTTGCCATAAAAGAACCAAGTGAAGGCCAGAATATGATCCAAATGAGAAGATATGTTACAGGCTTTTGCTCACACCTATGTCTGAGGATGTTAGGATACCACCAAGATTCACAGCCAACTCTGTGCAGCTGACCAGAATAAAATAGTATTTGATGTTTCTGAAACACCTGGACTGCATATCTTTTAAAAATAAACCACCAGTGATAGTGACCATGATGGATGCCTTGTAAAGAATTCAGTAATCTTAACATATGACTGAGTAATTGAATAATTTAACTAATTAATGTAACATATTGGTTATTCTCTCTCACACATGTAAGTAACAGTAGCTTTTATGCCATTATGTTGCGATGCTTTAACCTTAATTCTCAATACTTGAAAAGGCCATCAAATTCTCTATTTTGAGCTAATTACTTAAAAATTTCAGCAGATCCATTAGCATATGTGACGGTGCATGTGTAGCAGGCCCGTATAGCAGGTATAAGACGAAGGTCATTGAGTCAGACAGAACTCACATCTAAAGCCCAGCTCTACTACATACTTTGTAGAGACTTGATTTCCTTACACATAAAATTCTGATGAGTGTCTCATTCACAATATTATTGCAAGATAATATATCTAAGCCATTTGATACAACACATGGTCATACAAAACCAGGGATTCTGTAACAGAGGTCATATGTGTGATGTAATGAGAAATATTCAAGTATACAGAATTGAAACCAAAGGGGAAAAAGTTTATTATCTTTTTAAAAATATTTTGGCTAAATGTTCTAAGTCCTTTCAGATCAAATATTGAAAATTGGCTGCAGAAGTGGAGCATCACTATTTTCTCATGAGATTGCACTGCACATACTAAAATGATTAAATGAGATAGCTTATGTAAAGCACTCAAACATTTATCTGGCATACAGTAAATATTTAAAATACATTTATTATCAGGATATGCATGTTTAAGAGACCTTCATGGTAAAATGAGGAGAAGGAACCAGCAACCCACTCCAGTACTCTTGCCTGGAAAATCACATGGACGGAGGGGCCTGATAGGCTGCAGTCCGCGGGGTCAATGAGAATCGGACATGACTGTGCGACTTCACTTTCACTTTTCACTTTCATGCATTGGAGAAGGAAATGGCAACCCACTCCAGTGTTCTTGCCTGGAGAATCCCAGGGACCAGGGAGCCTGGTGGGCTGCCATCTATGGGGTCGCACAGAGTCAGACACAACTGAAGGGACCAGGCAGCAGCAGCAGCATGGTAAAATGTACTTAGTTCTTATGCTGTAACATGGTTTCACTGTGTATCAATACACAGTTCATCGTGGCAACATTGGCAGTTTTAGAACCATTCTAGTTATATTTATGAAGGTACCCACATTTGCTGAATTGCACCTGATGGAGTGTATTAAGACAGCTGTTTTCAGAGAAGGCAAAAACAAGTAAGAAGCCCATTTGCTTGAATACTATTTTCAAAAGATTTAAGTATGTCTGAAAATAGAATATAGAGATTGACCAACGTGGAAATGACAGCTTGTGACTATGACAGAAAACTTGTAATGTTCATATACATGAGTAAATGAGAAATCTTTAAAAGGTAATTATTATATTTTAGAAACATGCACATGTAGATTTATCAATTTGCTTGCTCGAATACTTTTCTCTTTTTACATGCCCTCCAATATCTTATGACTTCTATGCCTATGTCATTATAGCTCTAAAATAATCATCAATATCACTCTTTCTAAAGCATGTATAAACAATAAATCTATTTTTTAAATGAAGAAAAATGTATTTACATATTCTGCTTCTCATGAGGATCAATTTAGCATCATAAATAAGTAATTATTTCTTAGTCTTAAATATCAATAGCTAATTTTTCCTACAACACATGTGTTCCCTTAGGCCACTAAAGCAGTTATGCTTTTTCTTCTAAGCAAGCACAAATCCGATACATATTTTGATGTTAGAATACTATAAAAATCTCTTCTATAAATTTTTATAATCTTATGGTTTGGAGCAGTGTTCAGATTAAAGTATATGAATATATAATTTTACCAATGGCTGTTTTCCAAAGAATATATTTAATAATTTGCTGCTTTAAAATTGATTTTTTTCTGCATTTCAAAATTGAAATGATACATGTCATTTGAATTTTAAAATACTTCTAAGCAAGCACAAATCCGATACATATTTTGATGTTAGAATACTATAAAAATCTCTTCTATAAATTTTTATAATCTTATGGTTTGGAGCAGTGTTCAGATTAAAGTATATGAATATATAATTTTACCAATGGCTGTTTTCCAAAGAATATATTTAATAATTTGCTGCTTTAAAATTGATTTTTTTCTGCTTTTTCTGCATTTCAAAATTGAAATGATACATGTCATTTGAATTTTAAAATATATCTACATATGGTACATCCAATACTATCAACCAGGACCAGCAATATAAATTGTGAAGATACTTGTTCAAATATTATATTTTCAATTCAAAATGTAGCACTGAAACATATTATACATTACCATGTGTAAACTTCTATAGCCAGACACAAGGAGTTCAGATTAGGTGCTCTGTGACAGCCTAGAGGGGTGGGATGTGTGTAAGGTGGGAAGGAAGCTCAAGAGAAGGGATCTTATGTATATTTATGGCTGATTCATGTTGATATATGGCAGAAATCAACACAATAGTATAAAGCAATCACTCTCCAATTAAAAATAAATTTAAATTAAAAAATTATAATCTCAAAACAGTGACAACAAAGCTTTAAACCAAGCATGGGGCCTTTCTGACAATGGAGTCCCATGCAACTGCCCAGGTGTCGTGAAGTGGGCTTTGCTGTCATAGCAACAAGAACTTTGGAAAATAACTTTCTTCTCTTTAATGGTGAAGTCAGCAGTTTCCATCTTGTGATGATCTGCCATAGGATGTATGTTTCACACAGATAACTCGTTACAAATACAATCAATACAAATATGATGCCATGGCATTTCATTTTTCTTCAAAAGCCAGAGAATATACTGAAAAAAAAAAATCTGTCTTCAGTTTTCTAAAGTGAATTCAGTAATTGAACAAATTCTTTCTTATATGCTTATCTCTTGCAAATTTATTTTATTTAGAACTTGAAAAGTAATTATCCAGTGTTCTTTGCATCTAGCAAGTCTT
>SJYR01004962.1:47043-61925 GCA_006410655.1 Kobus ellipsiprymnus
TATTAACATATTTAATGTACAGATACTCTTGAAAATTTTGAGTTTTTTATAATCAATATGTACTTTTACATTAAATATGAGTGAGTTTTAAATTTGATATATATATATTATAAATTTTTTAAGATCTTAAAATATTTGATGAATTTTGAAAAATATTTTCTGAGGCTTTGAGAATTTAAATACATAGTCCAAACCTGGTACAGCACCATATATGTGTATACATATGATGTATAAAACATAAAGTTTTTTAAAATTGTCTTTTAAGTTGTCCTTATCTATGATAAGGACTTCCCTGGTGGCTCAGACAATAACGCGTCTTGATTACAATGCAGGAGACCTGGGTTCGATCCCTGGCTGGGGAAGATCCTTCCTTCCAGAGGAGGAAGATCCTCTGGAGAAGGAAATGGCAACCCACTCCAGTACTCTTGCCTGGAAAATCCCATGGACAGAGGAGCGTGGTGGGCTATAGTCCACAGGGTCGCAAAGAGTCGGAGCGACTTCACTTTCACTTTCACTTTAAGCTATGATACACAAGAACCTAAGGAAAGCCCTCATACTTTTAAATCCCTAATATGTTTGTTTTTTCAACATTATTTAAAAATAAAATTGATTCATTAAGAAGAATAAAAGTAACTTTAATATTTGAGATCATCACAGATTAATGTATATAACTATACTATAATACTAAATCAACTAAATGATAAATTATAAAAAATATAAGAGAATACAACTTCCTTAAGACAAACAGGTAGGCCTCATATTTTGCAAAATATCTGATATGGCAAATTGTGAGAGAGAAACCCAGAATTTATTTTAACAATTTTAATCTACTTTCTTTTTATGATAATTATAATGATAACAATATTGACTAATGATATCAGATATCTTTATGTGCTGTTTACTATGCTTTATTAGGAAATGGCAACCCACTCCAGTATTCTTGCCTGGAGAATTCCATGGACAGAGGAGCCTGGAGGACTACAGTCAATGGAGTTGCAAAGAGTTGGACATGACTGAGCAACTTTCACTTTCATAATTGTTATACCTTTCGGTTTTCACTAACATTTTGAGATGTTCATTTCAGTATTAGAGATGAGGACATGCAGCGAGAAAGTCAGATTAAATTCCCCACATTTATAAGAGTTACTGTCAGGGCACAACCTGTGTTTACATAGTTTCAAAGCCCTGCAATGTAGCATGGACAATGATCTCTTTCATTGACATGTGATCTATTTCAGTTCTCTTTATCAATGTCATATGTATAAGAAAGCTTTTTTCTTAAAACCTTAACCATTTCACAAGGTGTCATAGGGTATAGTAATACTGGAACTGGAAAAATGATTTGCTACTTGCCGTAGAAGAAAAACATTAGTATTAATTTTTAAAATAAAACATTAATTTGAATCCAATTTGTCTTCTATTTTAAGCATGTTTAGTTCTCTAAGTAAGTTCAAATAAGGTTTAATAAATTCATGATCTTGGCTACAGGAGTTCATATTCTGTGACTGTGTGCTAGTTCTTAAGATTACTGACTCAGTGTCATAAAAATATCAAGTTGCCGGACCATGAGCCTCTTTATATACTATTAATATTTTAAATTGAAGCTAAGGGAGAATATTTACCTTTAGAAGCTATAAGTGTATGTTTTTAAATACATGAATTTTTCTTTTAAGGAACACTGGAGGTCACTGTAGCTTATTACCATGATAGTAATAAAGACATTATTAGTGAAATTGTGAAATTGAATCTCTGGATTGACTATCAGAGAACTGCATTTTTATGTTGAATTTTGTGGAAAGATCTAGAGAAAAGACTTCCCTTACTCATTCATTTAATATAGGAGTTAACTCAAGTCATTTAATTCGGATTGAACAGGATTCAAGTGAATCTCATTACTTTCTAGCTGAGTAATCAAAAGAAAATTAACTGCTTTGAATTTAAGATCATCATTTGAAAATGGGCAAAGAAATAACCCTGTTTCATAGGATTTTTGTGGAGACTACATAAGAAAATGCATATAAAAAGATTTGTTATGCTTAGTATATATTTTCCCTGGTGACTCAGATGGTAAAGCATCTGCCTGCAATGCAGGAGACCGGGTTCGATCCCTGGGTCAGGAAGCTCCCCTGGAGAAGGAAATGGTAATCCAGTCCAGTACTCTTGCCTGGAAAATCCCATGGATGGAGAAGCCTGGTGGTGGGCTACAGTCTCTGGGGTCACAAAGAGTCGGACATGACTCAGTAACTTCCCTTTCTTTCCCTTTAGTATATATTTAGAATTTTTTAAGTATTAGCTGTTATAAATAGTTCTCTATTGTCGCCCACCTGTTTGAACTTTCCTAGTTATGAGAGATTTCACTAAATTGTGAAAAATGATACTGTACCATCTGATATTTAAACTCTTAGAAAACAATTTATTATTCTATGTGGAAGTCTGTGTAACTCCAGTAAAATCTTAGTTTTATCAACTTGTAGCTTTAGCTCATTGCGCATCAGTTCAGTTTAGTTCAGTCGCTCAGTCGTGTCCGACTCTTTGCCACCCCATGAATTACAGTGTGCCAGGCCTCCCTGTCCATCACCAACTCCCAGAGTTCACTCAGACTCATGTCCATCAAGTCGGTGATGCCATCCAGCCATTTCATCTTCTGTTGTCCCCTTCTCCTCCTGCCCCCAATCCCTCCCAGCATCAGAATGTGCATACCACGATACTAAATTACTTCAGTAAGTCCCCTGCATACAAAAGAGTTTCATTCCAAGAGCTGATTCATAAATCCAATTTTTGTAAATTCAATAAAGTTAGCCTAGGTATCCAACTAATGCAGTTGCATTTAGCTATGTAGTACTGTAGTAGGTTTATAACACTTTTCACACAAATACATAAAAAAAAAAAACAAACCATTTTAAGTATTTTAGTACAGTACCTTGAAAAGCACAGTAGTATAGTACAACAGCTAGTATAAAAGAGTATGTTTGCTTCTTTGAACGTTCCCAACTTGAAGGTACATATGTAGGGGACTTACCCTATGGACTGTAGCCTACCAGGCTCCTCCATACATGGGATTTTCCAGGCAAGAATACTGGAGTGGGTTGCCATTTCCTTCTCCAGGAGATCTTCCCAACCCAGGGATTGAACCCAGGTCTCCCACATTGTAGGCAGATGCTTTACTGTCTGAGCCACAAGAAAAGTCCTATAATTTATTACTGTATTATTTATATTTTAATATGTGTATTATATTCTTATTTTTGCCTACCCAGAAATCTTTTCTAATTCTTTTTTCTAGGAGAACCCCTAAAGTTGTTGTTGTTGTACACTTAATAAGTAATTTAGACCCCATGGAGCCCACTGTTTGTGACCCCATGGATTGCAGCTCATCAGGCTTCCTTGTCCTTCTCTGTCTCCTGGAGTTTGCTCAAACTCATGTCCATTAAGTTTATGATGCCATCCAACCATCTCATCCTTTGTTGCTCCTTTCTCCTGCTGCCTTCAATCTTTACAACCTTGAGGGTTTTTTCCAGTGAATCACCACTTCATATCAGGTGGTCAAAGTATTGAAGCTTCAGCTTCAGTATCAGTCCTTCCAATGAATATTCAGTATTGATTTCATTTAGGATTGACCACTTTGATCTCCTTGCTTTCCAAGGGACTCTCAAGAGTCTTCGCTAACACCACAGTTCTAAAGCATCAGTTCTTCAGCACTCAGCCTTCTTCATGATTTAACTCTCACATCTGTACATGACTATTGGTAACACAACACCATTGCTTTGACTATATGGATCTTTGTCAGCAAAGTGACATCTCAGCTTTTTAATACACTGTCTAGGCTTGTTATCTTTTCTTCCAGAGAGCAAGCATCTTTCAACTTCATGGCTGCAGTAACCATCTGCAGTAATTTTGGAGCCCAAGAAAATAAAATCTGCCACTCTTTCCATTTTTTCCCCATCCATTTGCCATGAAGTGATGGGACCAGATGCCATGATCTTAGTTTTTTAATGTTGAGTGTTAAGCAAGGTTTTATGCTCTTCTCTTTCACCTTCATTAAAAGGCTTCACTTTCTGCCCTTAGTATGTTGTCATCTGCATATCTGAGGTTATTGACATTTCTCCCAACAATCTTGATTCCAGCTTGTGCTTCATCCAGCCTGGCATTCTGCATGATGTACTCTGCCTGTAAGTTAAATAAGCAGGTGAGAGAGTCAGTTCTCAGGCAGGTTGATAAGAAGTCTGGGGAACCCGAGGAGGAGAAAGGGGTCTGGGATTCTGAGGAGGAGATAAGGGTCTGGGATTCTCAAGGAGGAGGAAAGGACAAACTCTTTTTTTCCCTACATTCCCTAGTCTTAGTTACATAAAATGTTTTTTATTTTTCTTTAAGCCTTGAACTGATGATTACACAATAAACAACTCAGTCTAAACTCTGTACTAGGGGTTATATAACAACAGTGTAATCTGTTTGAAGGCAGTTTCTCCTTCCTGAAACCTTCTGACTAATCCTGATATTTTAGAATGTATAATATGGGAGTGGGTCTGGTAGGATCTTTCTATTGTTAAATTCTAATCCTGTTTTTCTAAAATGTAAATTGTGGAAGTGGGTCTGGTAAAATTTTCAAAAACTTGAGACATTCTTTTGATTTATTGTAATAACTAATTTAAAAAGTATATAACTGCCTTGCTAACACTAGCGAGGGGGCACTCTTCATCCCACTTCTGATGTCTATGTCAGAAGCTTTCTCTGTACCTTTTTATACTTTAATAAAACTCCACTTTTGCATTCCAGTCCCCTATAATGAAAAGGACATATTTTTGGGGTTTCAGTTTGAGAAAGTCTTGTAGGTCTTTATAGAACCATTCAACTTTAGCTTCTTTAGCATTACTGTTTGGGACATAGACTTAGATAACTGTGATGTTGAATGGTTTGCCTTGGAAACAAACAGAGATCATTCTATCATTTTTGAGATTGCATCCAAGTACTGCATTTCAGACTCTTCTGTTGACTATGATGGCTACTCCATCTCCTCTAAGGGATTCTTGCCCACAGTAGTAGATATAATGGTCATCTGAGTTAAATTCACCCATTCCAGTCCATTTTAGTTAATTGATTCCTAAAATTTTGACGTTCACTCTTTCCACCACCTGTTTGACTGCTACCAATTTGCCTAGATTCATGGACCTAACATGCCAGGTTCCTGTGCAATATTGCTCTTTACAGCATCAGACTTTGCTTCTTCCACCAGTCAGATCCACAATGGATCTGATGGGTGTTGTGGGATGGGTGTTGTTTTTACTTTGGCTCCGTCTCTTCATTCTTTCTGGAGTTATTTCTCCACTGATCTCTAATAGCATATTGGGCACCTACCAACCTGGGGAGTTCATCTTTCAGTGTCCTATCTTTTGCCTTTTCATACTATTCATGGAGTTCTCAAGGAAAGAATACTGAAGTGGTTTGCCATTCCCTTCTCCAGTCCACCACATATTGTCAGAAATCTCTACCATGACACATCTGTCTTGGGTGGCCCTACTCAGCATGGCTCATTGTTTCACTGAGTTAGACAAGGCTGTGGCCCATGTGATCAGATTGGTTAGTTTTCTGTGACTGTGGTTTTAGAATAGGCAGAAGAACCAGAGTTCAAATTGCCAACATCCACTGGATTATCGAAAAAGCAGGAAATTTCCAGAAAAACATCTATTTCTGCTTTCTTGACTATGTCAAAGCCTTTGATTGTGTGGATAACCACAAACTGTGGAAAATTCTGAAAGAGATGGAAATACCAGACCACCTGACGTGCCTCTTGAGAAATCTGTATGCAGGCCAGGAAGCAACAGTTAGAACTGGACATGGAACAACAGACTGGTTCCAAATAGGGAAAGGAGTACATCAAGGCTGTATATTGTCACCCTGCTTATTTAAATTATATGCAGAGTACATCATGCAAAATGCCAGGCTGGATGAAGCACAAGCTGAAATCAGGATTCCCTGGAGAAATATCAATTTCAATATCAATCAACCTCCAATATGCAGATGATACTAAACTTATGGCAGAAAGTGAAGAAGAACTAAAGAGCCTCTTGATGAAAGTGAAAGAGGAGAGTGAGAAAGTTATCTTAAATGCAACATTCAAAAAACTAAGATCATAGCATCTGGTCCCATCACTTCATGGCAAATAGATGGAGAAACAATGGAAACAGTGACAGACTATCTTATTGGGTTCTAGAATCACTGCAGATGGTGACTGCAGCCATGAAATTAAAATACTCTTACTCCTTAGAAGGAAAGTTATGACCAAACTAGACAGCATATTAAAAAGCAGAGACATTACTTGGCTGACAAAGGTCTGTCTAGTCAAGGCTATGGTTTTTCCAGTAGTCATGTATGGATGTGAGAGTTGGACTATAAAGAATGCTGAGTGCTAAAGAATTGATGCTTTTGAACTGTGGTGTTGAAGAGGACTCTTGAGAGTCCCTTGGACTGCAAGGAGATCCAGCAAGTCAATCCTAAAGGAAATCAGTCCTGAATATTCATTGGAAGGACTGAAGCTTAAGCTGAAACTCCAGTACTTTGACCACCTGATATGAAGAACTGACTCATAAAAACCAAGATGCCAGGAAAGATTGAAGGTGGGAGGAGAAGGGGATGACCAAGGATGAGATGGTTGGATGGCATCACTGACCCAATGGACATGAGTTTGAGTAAACTCTGGTAGTTGGTGATGGACAGGGAAGCCTGGCATGCTGCAGTCCATGGGGTCACAAAACCTTGGACTCAACTGAGCGACTGAACCGAACTGAAAACTCTGCTACATAAAAGCTCTTGAGTGATTAAGCCTGGTCCTTGTCCCAAAGCTAAAGCATTTTCTTCTGAGATCATGGATCTGATACTGTTCATGTAAGTTATCACAGGGTGCCAATATATAACCTTGATGTACTCCTCTCCCAATTTTGAGCCTGTTAATGAACATGTTCCATGTTCAGTTCTAAATGTTGCTTCTTGGACTGCATACAGGTTTCTCAGGAGGCAGGTAAAGTGGTCTGGTACTCCTATCTCTTAAATCAACTGTTTTGTTGTTGTTGTTGTTTATTTGTTTGCTTTTTGTGATCCACACAGTAAAAGGCATTAGCATAGTCAGTAAAGTAGAAGTAGATGTTTTTATGGAATTCTCTTGCTTTTTCTTTGATCCAACATATGTTGGCAATTTAAACTTTGGTTCCTCTGCCTCTTCAAATCCAGTTCGAATATCTGGAATTTCTTGCTTCACATACTGTTGAAGCCTAGCTTGAAGGATTTTGAGCATTACTTTGATAGCATGTGAAATGGAAGCAGTTGTATGGTAGTTGGAACATTCTTTGGCATTGCCCTTCTTTGGGATTGGAATGGAAACTGACCTTTTACAATCCCGTGGCCATTTCTGAGTTTTCCAAATTTGCTCACATATTGAGTGGAAGACTTTAATAGCATAATCTTCTAGGATTGGAAATACTTCAGCTGGAATTCAATCACCTTTTAGTTTTTTTTTTTTTTTTTTTTGTTGTTGTTGTTCATAGTAATGCTTCCTAAGGCCCACTTGACTTCACACTCCAGGATGTCTGGTTTTAGGTGAGTGAGCACACCATTGTGGTTATCCAGGTCATAAGAAATTTTTTGTACAGCTCTTCTGTGTATTCTTGCTATCTCTTCTTAATCTCTTCTGTTTATATTAGGTCCTTGCTGTTTCTGTCCTTAACTGTGTCCATCTTTGCATGAAATGTTCCCTTGGTATCTCTAATTTTCTTAAAGAGATCTCTAGTCTTTCCCATTCTATTGTTTCCCTGTATTTATTTGCATTGTTTACTTGTTTCTTGCCTCTCCTCAATATTCTTTGGAACTCACATTCAGTTGGGTATATCTTTCCCTATCTCTTTTGCCTTTCACTTCTTTTCTTAGCAGTTTTCAAGGCCTCCTCAGACAACCATTTTGCTTTCTTGGATTTCTGTTTCTTTGGGATGGTTTTGATCACTGTCTCCTATACAATGTTGCAAACCTCCATCCATAGTTCTTTGGGCTCTCTGTTTATCAGATCTAATCACTTGAATCTATTTGTCACTTCCACTGTATAATCATAGTTGTAGTAGTGTGGTCACTCAGTCATGTCCAATTCATTGTGACCCCATGGACAGTAGCCTGCCAGGCTCTCTGTCCCTGGGATTTTCCAGGCAAAAATACTAGAGTTGGTCACCATTCCTTTCTCTAGGGTATCTTCCTGACCAAGGATTTGAACCTGGGTCTCCTGCATTACAGGCAGATTCTTTACCATCTGAGACATCATAAGGGATTTGATTTAGGTCATACCTAAGTGGCCTAGTGGTTTTCCTTACTTTCTTCAATTTAAGTCTGAAATTTGCAGTAAGGATCTCATGATCTGAGCCACAGTAAGCTTCAGGTCTTGTTTTGCTGACTCTATTGAAATTCTCCATCTTCACCTGCAAAGAATATATAATCAATCTGATTTCAATATTGACCATCTGGCAGCATCCATGTGTAGAGTCATGTCTTGTGTTGTTAGAAAAGGGTGATTGCTATGACAGTGTGTTATCTTGACAAAAGTCACTTTGTACACCTGCTTCACTTTGTACTCCCCATCCAAACTTGCCTGTTACTCCAAGTATCTCTTGACTTCCTACTTTTGCATTTCAGTCCCCTATGATGAAAAAAAACATCTCCTTTTGGTTTTAGTTCTAGAAAGTCATCATAGAACTATTAGACTTCAGCTTCTTCAGCTTAGTCATTGAGACATAGACTTGGATTACTGTGATGTTGAATGGTTTGCCTTGGAAACGAACCAATATAGTGCAAAACCTACTTGTTTACAGTCTTGATGGAATTGTCCATCAAAATGACAGCCTGATCTCTTCCCCTCACATGGGCTCTGGTTTCATGAATCAGCTGAAACATTCAAGTACTCTCTCAGGGAAATGACTATTCTTTGAGTAAAAAAGAAAAAAGAAAATGGCTAAAGTTAAATGGGCCACCTTCTTCCCAAAGGTGGGAGCATATTTTCATTAAATATTGATAGCTTATTTTCACTGATTTTGCAATTTCTCTCTTTTAATATCTCTCCACACACATATATATCTTTTATCCCATGAAGAATTAATTCTTAAAATAAATTTATTTTAATTATGCTTTTTTCCAGGTTCATTGAGAATTAGTTGATATGCAACATTATATAAACGCAAGGCATACAAGTATGATGGTTTGATCTGCAAATATTATGAAATGATTACCACAAAAGTTTTAACTAATAGCCATCTTTTCATACAGATACAATAAGAACAAAATAAAGAAAAAAAGAAAATAATTCTCCTTGTGATGAGAACTAATGGGATGTACTCTATAAGCCACTTTCCTGTGTATCACACAGCAGTGTTAGTTATCATTATGATGTGTACATTACTCCCTAATATTTATTTATCTTATAACTAGAAGTTTGTACTTTGGACCACCTTTCCTCAATTCACTCTCCCTCTTCCCTCTGGCTTTGATAACCACAAATCTGACCTCTTTTTCTATGCTTTTGGGTTTTTTGTTTTTATTTTTGCTTTAGATTCCTCATAAAAATGTGATCATATAGTATTTGCCTTTCTATGACTTATTTCTGTTAGTGTAATGCCTTCAAGTTTCATCCATGTTGTCTCAAATGGTTGGGTTACCTCATTTTTTGAGACAGATAATAGACATATATACCACAACATTTTTGTTTTTCTTTCAACTAATAGTGGACTCTTAGGATGATTTCCATGTTTTGGCTGTTATAAGTAATGCTGTGAACATGGGGACACAGATATTTTTTCAAGTTGATGTTTTCCTTTCCTTTAGGTACATACAATATAAGAAGTGAAATTTTGGGCTCATGTGGTTGTTCTATCTTATATTTTTTGAGGATATTCCATAATGTTTTCCACAGCAGCTATACAAATTTACAATCCCACCCATAGTTCACAAGGGTTTGCTTTTCTACATCCAGGCCAGTATTTGTTTTTGCTCTTTTTTTCTTTCTTAATTGAAGTATAATTGCTTTACAACGTTGTCTCAGTTTCTGCTGTGTAACAGTGAATCAGCTATATGTATACATACATCCCCCCCACTGCTGACCCTCCCTTCTATATTACACCCTGTCTCACCCATCTAGGTTACTACTGAGCCCTGAGATTTGTGTCACCCTCCCTTCCCTATCCTGCTGTGTCCACTGCAGGTATGAACTCTCTCAGCCAGGATTCCCGTGTTGGTTGCAGAGCTCCATCCCCCCAACCTCTTCTCACATTCAGGTTCCCAGCATTTGACCCCTGCAGATTTCCCTGAAATCTCCATGGTGTGAGGTCAGAGAAGGGGATCCTATAAAGCCACCCACAGTGCTAGGGTGCTAGTTGTCTCCTTGGTTTTCATTTTCACTGGAGGAACCACAGGCTCAGGGGACACCTCTCTGCACGGTGCTGTGCTGGGCTGGGGACAGCTGTTAACGTGTAGCTACTTCTCTTACCTTTTTCATTTCCATGCAGTCTGCCTTTGCCTCTGTGCTACCAGGAGGTGCTGCAATCACCTCTATCTTCCGGGACTCTCTCAGCTGTGTCTTGCTCTTGAATAGTTGTCAGTTATTTTTCCTGTGACAGGAAGCAATCAGGAATGGCATATGTTGTGACTTTGGTGATGACACTCCCTGCTTAGGATTTTCAGAGGACACTATGTTTTTGGTTATTTTCTACAAACATATGCGATAACTATGTAACAATTATTTACTTTATATTTCTCTCATTTTTAATTCAAAATTTTAGATTTCATCCAACTTTTCACTCATAAATAATACTGTAATACAAATATTATTATTTAGAAACTTTTCTCTATTTTCTCTAGTTTACAGTTATATATATCTGTAAGAGAATATATATTGTTATAATTTATATATAGATGTGTATAAGAGACAGGTCCTATAATTTATTACTGTATTATTTATATTTTAATATGTGTATTATATTCTTATTTTTGCCTACCCAGAAATCTTTTCTAATTCTTTTTTCTAGGAGAACCCCTAAAGTTGTTGTTGTTGTACACTTAATAAGTAATTTAGACCCCATGGAGCCCACTGTTTGTGACCCCATGGATTGCAGCTCATCAGGCTTCCTTGTCCTTCTCTGTCTCCTGGAGTTTGCTCAAACTCATGTCCATTAAGTTTATGATGCCATCCAACCATCTCATCCTTTGTTGCTCCTTTCTCCTGCTGCCTTCAATCTTTACAACCTTGAGGGTTTTTTCCAGTGAATCACCACTTCATATCAGAGGGTAAAGCATGGTTTTCCTTTTATTCAAATTCTGTTTCCAAGAGTAGTTCATGTTGCCCATATGCACTAAGAAGACATTTTAATTCTGATTCAAACCACCTTTCACATTTTCTTTCTGTCAGAAAAATACATGCCCTGTCATCATAAATTCCTCCTGGCAAACTTTTTTCTTCACTGTACTCCTCTTCAGAACCATACTACTCGTCTCTTGACAGGATGCAAAATGTAATGGTTACAAAGTAAAGTCTGCTAACTTTCACTCCTGATGAATTGTCAAAGGCACATTAAAAATAATTGGGGAGAAACTGCACAGATTTTTTAAATATATTGAGTCATTTTTCTGTATTGCTTGACTGGTCAGCTTACAAGATACCATTCTCTCCAATATTAACAAGCCAGTACTACTGTTTTAACAAAAGGAACAGCACTGTATTGCACTCAGCTTGCTCTTGTGGTTTGTTTCCATAGGCCTTCGATTTATCTAGAAAGTCAGCAAGTGTAACAATTTTTTAGTACATGACCAGTTTGTGTTTCCAATTTACCTTCTATTAAGACTCATTTTTTTCCCACCAAACTTGCAAAGCATATCATAAATACCACCTGAAATAGAAATAATAAACCCTTCTATATTGTTTTATTAACAGTTAATGTCTTTAAAAAATTTAGAATATTCACCTGTTAATATGTTCTATTCTTAGCCTGTCTTACACAAACTATTTCAACCATAGTCAGTTTCAGTGACGTAGTCCATAATCAAATGCTTCTCCTGAGAGCCTAAACAAAATAAAACAAATGACCCACAATGATATACTCCACTAAGAGGTAAATTTAATATCTTCGGAATCTCGAGTGAAAAAAAGCAAGGCTTCTACTGTAGGAAAGTAGGGATCTAGAAATAGGAACTAAGGAGCAAAAAGAACAGGAAATTCAACTTGAGTTAAGGTGCTGGCTGAAAAAGTGGAATCTGAACCACATGTTCTCTTTAAAAAAAGTATCATTAATATAGACTGGAAATAACTTCTGTATACAGTGTTTCCACTGTATCTAGATAAAACACAGGTTGCTAATAACATGATTTTTAATGATAAGTGGGGTTACTAGTTTTTCACAGATTTCTGTAATTGCAAAATAATGTTAATGAAACTACAGCAGTAATTACTACAAAGCCATATTCATTGCCAAACTGATCATACCATATCTGTTTATTTTTAAAGAAAATAAGAAATTTAGAATTTATAAGGTTATAAATTAAAATTCTGAGGGGCTTCCTGGTCAAAAATTTGCTTATAGAAATGTCTACTGTATCCTCTGAATGAAACTAATATAAATAATGTTAGGAAAAGTTAATGAGTTTTCACCAATGATTTTGAGATAAAATATTCTAGAGTTAAAAATTAACTCTAGTGGCATGTGTCATTGATGAATAAGTACTATTTCCTGCATAATATTAATATTCATGCAAAAATCATTTAATGTCATTTTTGCCTTTTGTTTCATGAGTCCTTCCTACTCTAATTCACTAAGTAAATTAAATCTACATATCTCTAAAATGCTTTTTTGGCAAATCCAATCTGTCTTAAAGAGGCCATTTTAGGAAAACAGCTCATTCTCAATTGAAATTATTGTTATGGATTAAAAGCTTTTGTTAAGAGAATATTGGACGTATGAAGAAGATTCCATTTTCTTTACCATCCTCAAATTAATTAAAAATTAATTTATAAAATAATAAATGAAACAAAATCAAAACTTCCAGAATCAATTATCTATCAGAAAGGCTTTTCAAAAAAATTGCTTTTCTTTTCAAGAAAGATTTAGGTAATGACCAGTTATTAAACACATTGCTTTCATAAGCTGTTTATACACACAGAAAAGGAAGCATCATCACATGATAAATGCCACATATTACCTTGTCCACTTCAGGCAGGATTGTCCAAAGTCCCCTGACATTACACTTCATTTGTTTGTTGGTATATTAACAATTCAAATGTTGCTTCAGTTTTACTCAACTCACCACAATTGCCTAAAAATTGTAGTAAAAATACATTGAAAAATAAGTAAAGAAAAATTGTTGATGTTCATTATAAATCTACACATATTCTTACCATGTGATCCAGCAGCCACACTTTTTGGTACTCACCCAAAGAAATTAAAAGTTTAGTTCCACAGAAAGCCCTGCACATGGATATTTATAGTAACTTTATTTCTAGTAGCCCAAACTTGCAAACAACTAAGTGGTCCTTCAGTAGGTGAATGAATAAATAAATTGTGGTGCATCTGGACCATGACATATTATTCAGCACTAAAAATAACATGAGTAATCAAGCCATGAAAAAACAGGGAGGAAGTTTAAATGCACTAAGTGCATTTAAATGAAATATAATAAATTATTAGTGATGAGAATGAGTGACTGAGTGTTTGACTCTTTATGGCCCCATGGACTATACAGTCCATGGAATTCTCCAGGCCAGAATACTGGAGTGGGTATCTGTTCCCTTCTCCAGGGGATCTTCCCAACTTAGATCTGACCCAGGTCTCCCACATTGCAGGTGTATTCTTTACCAGCTGAGCTACCAGGGAGGCCCAAGAATACTGGAGTGGGTAGCCTATTCCTTCTCCAGCAGATCTTCCAGACCCAGGAATTGAACCAGGGTCTCCTGTGTTGCAGGTGGATTCTTTACCGGCTGAGCTACCAGGAAATCCCATAAATGAAATATAATAAATTATCAGTGATGAGAATGAGTTCAGATAAATAATTCATAGACTCCTAAACAATTATTGTTTTTATCCATTTTCAACAGAAATAATTTTATTTTCTAATATTTTAAAATGATAGCTTCTAGGGCTTATCAGAAACTCAGAAAAGTTTACTGAGAACTCTTGCCCTAGTGTCTCATAAGTCATGTTCGTACTATAACTAGATTGTAAAATAGTGGCAGCTATAATATGACACTTTAGGAAAAATATGTCTTCCATGTTAGAAAAGTAACAGACGTGTGTTTCTAAAGATTTTAGATATCTCATCATGAAATTGTGCACACATTTGAGAGTAGATCTAATGTTCTTTTCCTAGTGGTAGTGTTATGAAAAATCACTCTGTAAATACTTTTGTCATCTTAGCTTGAAAGATAAAATGTAAGTAAATCTTATAAATGGGGCTTATGAGAGTGGCAGAATGGAAACAGTTGATTGAGAAAGTCAGTTTGGATATACCAATAGGAAGAAATATATTTCTTAAGTCTGTGGTACATTGCAGAGTTTCTTTTCTGCTGGTTTGAATTCTCTTTCTGACGCTCACTGGTCTCTTGCACCTGTCACTGTGGGTAATGATTCCTCACGGGAAACTGCTCAAAGTTCTCAAAGATGGCAATGATAGGAATTCACTGAGTATGTCTGCATTATATAACACATAGACAATTCTATTTTAATTCTATTTTTATCTTAATGATTTAATCTAATTTAATACTTTTAGGATTTGGATATGATCATTGATCTGTTTTGCCTACTGCCTCTTATTTCTCTTTCATATTAAACCGAGATAGTATTTGTCATGGGCCAAATTGAATAAAAAACAAACAAAAAATA
>SJYR01004963.1:3114-26898 GCA_006410655.1 Kobus ellipsiprymnus
GGCCCTGGAAATGGGAGCATCTGGCTGGACGAGGTGCGGTGCGGGGGCCGGGAGTCCTCCCTGTGGGACTGTGCTGCGGAGCCCTGGGGGCAGAGCGACTGCAAGCACGAGGAGGATGCTGGCGTGAGGTGCTCTGGTGAGTGAGGGGCTCGGGGTCCACCCTGGGTGAGCTGGGGCAGTGCGGGGGCAGTGGGCTGGGCCAGGGGTGGTGGGGAGTTTGTGTTCAGAGAGTGTCTGGGTGCTGGGGCTCTGATCTAGCAGAGTGAAGCTGGGAGGACTGGACACTGATGTCATGGAGACTGAGGGGGTGATTTTAGGGCTCAGAAGGGAAAAACGGGCTACCCTGTGATCTGGCCAGTTCCCTTTACCTAATCTCCTGTTTTTCTCTTTAGGTGTAAGGACAACATTGCCCCCGACTACAGCAGGTACTGTGATCCATCCACGGTCGGGGGAGAATACTTAGATTCTGGTAACCTGTTCTGTGGGCTCTCTGACAACTCGGGAGAGGAAAGAGCCTGAGGAGTCCTGGCTGTTGGGAAGGAGCCAGGCCATTGTTGGGGAATGCCTCTCCCTTGGTTCCCGGGGCCACATGTTTCTGAGGCCCAGGATCCAAGAGAGTCTGGTTCCAGTGGTGCCGATTCTAAGGTTCTCCCACCTGCCCCTGAGTGTTGCTCCTCATGAGTGAGGTGCAGGTCTCAGGACTGTTTGATGCCCAAGAAGAAGGAATGAGCCAGATCCTCAGAGGCTGTCTCAGCAGGGCAGCTCCCTGACAATCCCCGGCTCTGCCTCGGGGCCCCACTGGCCGGAGTGGAGTTGACTCATCTCAGGATGAGACCTGGAGGAGCCCAGTCACTATTAGTATATTTGTGTCTGAAGCTAGGATAGCATCATCCAGAGCCCCTGGAAATGCTGGCACCGGGGGTTTCTCTGTGCCCAGGACCTTCTCCACACCCTGTTGCCTTGCTCTCCTTAGGGACTAGACCAGCCTCAAATCTTCTCTTTGGCATTTTCTCCCTGCCTGGGGTCCTCTGCCTCATCCTGGGTCCCTTCTCTTCCTGGTCCTCATCATCCTGGTGACTCAGCTGCTCAGATGGAGAGCAGAGCGCAGAGGTGGGCTGCAGGGGGACCTGGGGCCCAGGGAGAGTGTGTGGAGGCAGGAGATGGGGCAGGCGTGAGGAGGGGAACCTGGGCCAGGTCTCTGTTCTGAGTCTGTAGAGCTCCACGTGCTCTGTGCTGAGGTCTAAGGGCTGAACAGACAGAGGTTCTTAGGACTGGGGTGTGAACTCTCATAAGTCATGGCCCCTCCTGTGAGACCAGAAAGAGTCAGGGCTGAGCTGTGGATTCAGGTCAGATGAGGGGAGAAGGTGCCACCATGGTGCACGGGGTAAGAGGTGCTGCTGAGACCAGGCAGCGTCTGTGTGAGCATGGGGGAGATGAAGGTGGGCCTGCTGGATCGGGGTGTCTTGGGGGGCATCTCTGACCTGCTGGGGGATCTCTCAGCCTTATCCAGCTATGAAGATGCTCTTGCTGAAGCCGTGTATGAGGAGCTCGACCACCTTGTGACTCAGAAGGAGGGTCTTCTGGGCAGCCCAGGTGGGTGTCTCTGCCTGCTTTCCTGGGACCTCTGGCTGTCACCTCCCATTGGCTGTGAACATCTTCTCAGCGTCCACAGACCCACGCGTGCCCAGGCTTACAGAGGCAGCTCTCCAAAGTGGCAGGATGGCCTTTCAGAGCCCCGTGAGTCCCCAGCCCCCATCTAAACTGCAGGAGCCAGGCTTGTCCCTTCTCAGCCTTAACGCAGGTCCCATGGGTGTGGGGAGGGTCATTCCGTGTGTCATGTGATGTTTTTCTCCACTTTAGGCTTCCTGTCAGATGGTGAGGACAACAGTGACTCCAGATCCGCTCCTGGTAATAGAGGTGGACCCGCCTCAGCAGGGCTTTGGGGAGGAGAGTTTCCCTCATGGAGACAAGATGCAATGGGAACAGTCTTCCTCTGATGGACCAGAAGGATCCCTTGTGTCCAGGTGGGCTCTATCCTTCCCTTTCTCTGACTGTTCTGTGAGGTCTCACCTTGGGGCTGGGCTCTCTGTGTCCAGAATCACAACAGGCACACCCTGGTTTTAAAAATAATTTCTGTAAAGCACAATTTGTCAAAAGTCTTTAGTAACGCTCAATGGTAGGAGAGTTACTTTGAGATATATATTTTCAAACAGGAAATATCAAGATATGTAAAATCATGTTTTGGTTTATGGACACATCAGAATGAAACATGGCCTTAGAGAAAAAACATCTTTTGAAACAAGGAGTGACTGGTGCCTCTATTTAGCAGCTCAGAAATTCTGGGTCAGAAGGATCTTAGGTATTTCCCAGACCCACCCACTTACTGTGGTTTCATCTGACCCCTGCTCTGGCCTCAGAAGCCCCAGATCAGAGGACTGATGCCCCTGGTGAGGAATATGATGATGGTGAAGAGGTACCAGTGCCTGGGGCTCCTCCTGCCTCTCGGGGAGCAAGGAGGAAGTGCTCCCAGAGAAGGAAGATGGGACGAGGTCTCAGACAGGTGAGTGGGGTTAGCTGATCCCCTGTGATCTTTGGTCTTTGTCCTGGAAAGGTGAATTTGGGCTCTTCCGTGCCCAGCCTCTCTGCAAGTTCACAATATGGGTAATCTCGGGCATCTGATGGGCCACCCCAGCGGCTCAGATGGTAAAGAATCCAACTGCGATGCGGGAGACCTGGATCTGATCACTGGATCAGGAGGAGCCCCCAGAGTAGGGGATGTCTGCCCGCTCCAGTATTCTTACCCGGAGAATCCAATGGACAGAGGAGCCTGGTGGGCTACAGTTCATAGCGTTGCAAACAGACACAACTGAGTAACTAACACTTCACTTCTCAACCATTTGCCACCTTTAATGCTGTCAGACTCCTTGGGGGGTGAGGAATCACTCTACTTTTGGCGTTTATGTCCCCATAATGCAACATAAATTTTCATTTTATTTGTAATATGCTTGCATTAAAGTTTATAGATTAGGGACTTTTCTGGTAATCCAGTGGTTAGGACTCTGCACTTTCACTGCTAGGGCCTCTGGGTTCAATCCCTGGTCAAGGAACTAAGATCCCACAAGCATTGTATAGTAGTCAAAAGAAATAGATAGTTTATAGATTAATTGAGCATATTTACCAAATCCAAAAGCAGACAAGTGTTTTGATAACATCTCTGTGCCGCCTTGCATGTGAAAGACAGAGATTTTTAAAATGTATTGCAGTATTGAAATTTGTGAGTCATCTGATAATTTAAGATGAGCTCTGTGTATAAGGTTGCAATGACATGTGCAAAGTCTATGGTGTATGGTGGCCTTAACATTAAACCATGTTGGTGGATCATTGACTCAGAGCTTATGGTTAGCTAAGGTCTAATTTCCTCCAGATAGTTCGGTTGTCAAGAGAAAACACTCTTTCTCTGGAAGAGAGTATTTATCCATCTGAGGGCCTGTGTGGTCCCGGGAGGGGCCATCTGTGGATTCACCCGTGATACTCTTTGTGGACATTTGGGAACATGTGTCAAGATAACTAAGAGCAGAGCTGGTTTATGAGTGAGGAAATCAGAGTTTCCCTGTGTCCACTCTGCCTCTCACTGTGATTTCACATCTGTCAGTTATGAGAGGAGAACATTTAGATTGTTGTTATGCTCTTACTGTTCCTGGGCATCTCCTTGCTATTGTGTAGCCTGGAAGCAGATCTTCCCAGAGCTCCTGTATGAGCACAGGTCTCCTGTGATGCAGAATTTCCATATGAACTGAGGCCCCAGGGACCACAGGGACCTGATCTGAGAGGACAGCCTGGATCCATCCTCACTGTAACTGGTGTGAAATAGGCTGAGCCTCCTGTCCACACCTGGCTCCCAGGGATGCTTTGTCATCATCACTTGTTTAACGCAAGAGAGACTAGAAAGTCACACTTTGGCTTTTCCTGCCTCCACTCAGAAGTGACACAGGTGACACCGCCCACGCTTCATTGGCCCCAATGAGTCACCGGGGAGTAGGAATACAGCTATTTGACGAGCATTACTTCTATCCACATCCTTCAGTAGAACTCCTGAGACGAGTGCTGTCAGTTTTTTCTCACCTTGGAGAAGCTTCTTAGATTCAGCTTTGTGCAGAGATTGAACGCGATCTGACCCTCTGGAGTGGGATTTGAAGGCATTTTCTATCTGGCTCCTTTGTCTGGTGTGTCTCTGACTCCTTACTTCACTTCAGCTTGTTCGAATGGGATTAATCAGATTTGTGTCTCCCCTGCTCCCACCTCCCTTCCCGACTCAGTATCACTAACTGCAGGGTGATTGTCAGCATTTATTCATGCATTCATTTCTTATCTGATATTTGTTAAGCCTTTCTATGTGTCTTTACTTGACCTTATGGAGGCATTGAAGAACAAGACACAATACTTGCTCTCAAAAAACACCACTTTAGAGACAAAAAGAATGTTTTTACAGATTAGATAGACACAGCAGTAATTCTGAACTGGAAGAATTAGAAAGCGTTGAGATGACAACTCTGTGCATTTAAAAACAAAGGAAGTTATACATATTTTCTTTCTGTAGGGGGCTTGAAAATGTGTTCTCTAGATTCAAATATACATAAATGTGATATTCCCTATTTTTATAATTGATTTCATCTTGTGCAGTAGCAAGGGGTGTTTACATGGACTGAAATTTCCATGAAGTTAACACAGACTCTCCCATTTAAAATTTGTCCCCCAAGTTAGCTCGGATTTATGTTAATAATTGTCTTGTCAACTCCAGTTCAAGCTCCCTGCTGAGCCTGGTTTTCCTCTATTTCAGGAGGCATCTTGTCTCTCCTCCCACAGATGGTGTCTGGAATGAGGGGGCTTCTTCCTTTCCAACAGCAGCAAGGAAGTGCCCTTTGTCTGCATGACAAGTTAGCTCAGATTTATGTTAATAATTATCTTGTCAACTCCGGTTCAAGTTCCCTGCTGAGCCTGGTTTTCCTCTATTTCAGGAGGCATCTTCTTGTCTCTCCTTGCACAGATGGTGTCTGGGATGAGGGGGCTTCTTCCTTTCCAACAGCTGCAGGGAAGGACCCTATGTCTACATCCTCTCCACTTAGAATCTGCTTGTCTTTGATTTAGTAGCATTGATCTGCTCTGGTCTCTGGGTATCTGATGTTGCACTATGGAGGAATGAAGGAGGCCAATTCAGTGCCATACTCTTTGTTTGATGTTGCCAGTTATATACTGTAAAGGGTTGAACAGAGATGGTGGGTTGGACTTCAGTCAGCTCATGACCAGCTCATGACCAAGCTCATCACATGCCCTTCTGATGAAGTGGTCTTTAGTAAAGAAGCCTTTACAAATCTTGATCCTAACCATGCAAGGAACACAGATAGTGAGGTAGGTCTCCAATACTTTGGTGTAACAACTCAATTAATTGTTTCCTTTTGAATTCATATAGTTCTTTTTTAATTCAAAAATATTTTGTATATTAGTCACTCTGATTGGTCCCAAAAATGTCCCTCTACCAAGGATATTTAATTATTAACTTTCCTAGCAAAGAGATTACTGAACCTCTGAAATCTCCATATTTTCATGGTGATTTGGGAATAATAATGCTACGTATTGTATTGCTTTACAATCCATAAGACTGAATCAACAGTTAGACTAAGTTAAATAACAGGATTCTTCCTGCTCTTTACTTCTGCACTTCTAATTCAATACAGAACTTGTTAAACTAAAATGTTTTATAACAAAATTTCTTCCTGTTACAGTTATGTGTGGTTTGAACTGAAAATATGCCAAAAGATAAATATATAAACATCCGGACCACATGGCCCTATCTGATTAAGACCAGAACAGGAGGCTTCATGGCGTTCACCTGTCAGTGTGCTGAGGTTTGTCTTCTTTATCTTCAGATATACAAAGATGCAGTATTTATATGTATTTAGAACTGGCTCTCTCAGCACTGCTTTTGGATGGGGCTAGCCTTGTTTCTGGTATTTCAACTTACTGCATTCATTGCAGAGAAGTGTAGAAGTGAACCATACATAGCTTATGCCATTTAATCATATTGAAATAGCATTACAACAAGTGACACAACTTGCACTGTGCTGTTAAGTCCTCACATCAAGTTAAATTATATCTCAAAAGATTTCTTTTGATTGAAATGATTTGTGTAAAATACCTGGCTGACATTCATTCATTCAGGTATACAATAGACATCATTTAGGATTTTTAGTTAGCAGGCATTGGGGATAAGGAGGTGAATTAGACACAGAACCTTTACCAAGTCCATTTATAAGGTAAAAATAGCAAGTAAACAGCTTAATTCATGAGGTTCACAGTTGGTAAGGTCGAGGTTCATGAGCAGCAGAACCTGTCTCTGGGGCACAGAGAGGAGGGGCGATGTGTGGAAGACTCACAAGTCTGGCCCCAGTCACCGTCACAGCACGTGGTCCCTGGGAGAGTTCTGACAGCTCCAGGCAAGGCTCCAGGTACCAGAGTTGATTCCTGTTCTAGAGCCCTGGGGTTCCTGGGGTGGGATGGGGAGAGGGGCCCTAATATTGCTTCTCCGCCAAGACGATGTGCTACTGTTGACTGGTGGTTATGTCTCTTACTAATGCCAACTCATTTAATTCTAACCAAAACTCTGTCATCTATACACAAGTATAGCTCTCCTTTTACAGACAAAGCCACTATACAGAGACTGTAAGGACCCTGTTCAAGGTCACACACATGGTATGTGGCTGAGCTCTGAGTCAGGCCAGGGCAGACTGGTTCCTGTTCCCCTGACCCCTGAAGTTCACATGGATACAGCTGGGTTAGTGTCCTCCCTAAAGCTTTCCTCCTTGAAATCTTGGTTGAGATGGGACACTGAGATTTCCTTATGTGTCAGAGAAGACAAACCTTCATCAGAGGGTGAGTTGGTCCATGCTGACCCTGCATCCCCAGCTCTGGGGTAGAGGGTGCTGCCTGGGCACAGCCTGCCAGCTCTGGGTTAACCCCCCCCCCCTTCCATCTCACTCCATCCTTATAACAGGGTATGAAGTCCATAACAGTATTTCACTTGTGAGATCTCAATCCCAAGGTGAGATCATGTGTACCTGGTTCACTAAACACATCCCTGTGTCATCCTGTAGGAAGAATGACTGGACTTCAGGAAGCAGGTCCTAAGTTCTAGGTGTTTGTCTGGTGGTTTCTGGTGATGCTGCAGAGTCCATAACTGGGTAAGGAGTGATGACTCTGGGACCCAGGGGGAGTACGGCATCGACTCTAGTGACTGAGCAGATCCTGTTCCTACTCCAGTCCCTGAGTTTATATTCTGGTGGCTCAGAGGTTAAAGCGTCTGCCTCCAATGTGGGAGACCCGGGATTGATCCCTGGGTTGGGAAGATCCCCTGGAGAAGGAAATGGCAACCCACTCCAGTATTCTTGCCTGGAGAATCCCATGGACAGAGAAGCCTGGCAGGCTACAGTCCACGGGGTCGCAAAGACTCGGACATGACTGAGCGACTTCACTTCACTTCACTTTGATATTTATAATCAGTTATTATCACTACTGTTTTAAGCATCCAAAGGAGATGGGGTTCATGTACAGATGGAGGCTTGGAAGTCAGAGGAACCCAGGGCAAATAAGTGACTATTGTAAAATAATGGGTTAATATTAGCGTATTTAGAGGGAGAAGAGCATATGTGCAATTGACTTTTCTCCCTTTTCATTTACCTGNGATGGGGTTCATGTACAGATGGAGGCTTGGAAGTCAGGGGAACCCAGGGCAAATAAGTGACTATTGTAAAATAATGGGTTAATTTTAGCATATTTAGAGGGAGAAGAGCATATGTGCAATTGACTTTTCTCCCTTTTCATTTACCTGAGTCTCAAGGACAGAGAAGCTCTGTCTGCTGACCAGGATGAGGTGTTCCTCCCGTGGGGAGGTGACAGGGCTGTGGACTGGTCTGCAGCTGCCCTCAACGTTGGCCCCCTGGGACCTTCAGGTGTGGGAGGGTGAGGGTCTGAAGCCGTCTCTGAGCTCTGGTGGGGACTCTGGGGCGTGCATGTCACAGGTGGGTCCTTCCCACATTTGTGCTGAGATGATGAGAGTCAGGGTGAAGGGGCCTCAGGGTGGGTTTGTGTGGACCACAGAGGGGCATCATGGGAATCATGAGCCTGAGGGATTATGAGGAATGAGGGCAGCAAGGTGAGGGTCTGAAGCCGTCTCTGAGCTCTGGTGGGGACTCTGGGGCGTGCATGTCACAGGTGGGTCCTTCCCACATTTGTGCTGAGATGATGAGAGTCAGGGTGAAGGGGCCTCAGGGTGGGTTTGTGTGGACCACAGAGGGGCATCATGGGAATCATGAGCCTGAGGGATTATGAGGAATGAGGGCAGCATGTTAGTGACCTTGAATTTCGATGGGGGAGCTCTGTCTTGCATCACTTATGGCCCTACTCAGTCTCTATACTCATCCCTGGGCTACTTTCTGGAGAGCATCTGGGAGCTTATCTGATCAGCGGAAACAGAACAAGGCAGCAATGGCCACACTGGACATCAGCCCCTTCTGCTTGGCTCTATGCCCTCAATCCAGCTGGAGTTCCCTTCTTGCTGCCACCTTTCCTCTTAGACTAGAATAAATGAACCCTCTTCTGTTTTCTGCTTCACTCGCTTCTTCTTTGCCCTTTGCCTGCAGCCACTGTGCAGCAGAATACTTTCTATTTATTCTTCTGTCTGGGGGCAGTTGCTTTAAATTATATTTTACATCTTCTTAAGTTATGGCTTATAATACAAGGGTGTTCTGAATCCTATAAAACCAAACTCTAAATATGCAAAGAGGGACAATGTGAAGTTTAGAAAACCCAAATCTTTATAAGTTATATATTTTCTTCTCTTAGATCCTCAAATCCTATTTTTGCAGGCTAGAGTTGAATAATAACTCTTACTTTCTCTTTGTTTCCTGTAACAGCAATCTTTTTCTCTCTTGAAGCATCATTTGTTGACTAGCTGAGAGGGATATTTCACATAAAATTAATGCAATAAAGGAAAAGGGACTTAGCATGTCTGAAAATCCCTTATAGGGCTTCCCAGGTGGCTCAGCAATAAAGAACCTGCCTGCCAATGCAGGAGATGCAGGAGACGTGGGTTCGATGCCTGGGTCGAGAAGATCCCCTCAAGAAGGAAATGGCAACCCACTCCAGTATTCTTGCCTAGGAAATCCTGTGGACAGAGGAGCCTGGCAGGTTACAGTCCAGGGGTCACAAAAGGTAGGACACAACTGAGCGCACAGGCACCTTCTCCGGGACCCAGTCTCCAGATCATTCTGAGAGGAGAAGATCAGCAGTCTCATCCACTCAACTTAATGGTTCCCTCCCCACCCTCTCCACAGTCACCTGTGAATTCCTGAAATCCTTGTCCTCATCTTCTGCTGGCCCAAGCAATGCTCTTGTATTTGCAGCCTTCTTGTAGTGCTCTGCTTGACCCTGAGCTCAGTGCTGGGGGAGATCAGTGCTGGATATCACTGAAGTTATTCCCCATGGTCCAGTGTATTCCACAACTTGACCTGCAAGATCTTATAGTTCTTGGGGATTGGCCAAGGTAATCAGAGGGAAGAATGGTACTCATAGTTTTTGACGCGACTTTTCTACTCCAGCCTTGGTCAGGGGGCCCGGCTCTCAGGACCACAGAAGCAGGAGGTCAAAGGGCCGTGTTGCTCATATAAGGAGATGTGGAAGATTCAGAAGCTCATTGGTGTCTGAGCTTCAGAAAGGGGCAGATGCAGCCTCCGATAGTGCCTGAAATGGTGAGAGGTGTCGCTATTGGCTTTCAGGAGGGAGGGTGTAAGGGGTGGTCTATATAGACCCCGGTTGACACCCTGACGCCTCCTCACAGGCTGATCCTGCAGCTGGGACTGTGACCTTGAGGACGTGGGGTCAGGATAGCTCTGGGCAGACACCTCTCCCTGCGGGGACTCTGTGTCCTCCTCCTCGGCACCATGGTGGGTGGTCAAGGTAAGAGCTGGCCCTCTGTCCTGGGTCTACGGCAGGGGAGTGGACCCCATGGTGACAGAAAAGGTGTCTGGAGTTCTGGAGCCGTGGTCTCGGTGTTTTTGACCAAAAAGGAGCCACACTGACTGTGAATTCTGGTCCCTCTCCTGTGCGGGCTACACTGGTTGTAGTGGTAGATTTTACAGAGCAGTGAGGTTTGGTCTGGACAGAGCTGCATCAGCCTGAGTCCCTCCACTGTCTCCCTTGTTTTCAGGGAGCTTCTAGGAGTCCCAGTCGCTCCTAGTGTGTGGAAGGTCCAGCGACTGACCCCAGCTTGGTCTCTGGGCTATTCCCACACGCTCCACGTGCCTGGCGTGTGAGCACTGCCCCTGTGTCCCCGTGTTTCCTGTGTCTGTCCTCCTGTAGGCTCTGTGCTTGTGTGTGTGTCTGTGTGTCTGTGTCTGTGTGTGAGGAGTTTGTCTTTCTGTGCAAGGATATGTGTGTTTGCAGGGGTGTGTGATGAGTGTGTGAGAGCGTGTGTACGTGCGTGTGTGAGAGAGGGTATGTGTGCGAGAGGGTGTGTGTGTGGAGTGTGTGAGGAGTTTGTGTTTGTGTGCAAGGGTATGTGTATTTGCAGGGGTGTGTGAGGAGTGTGTGAGTGGGTATGTGTGTGTATGTGGAGTGTGTGAGGACCTTGTGTGTGTCTGTGTGTGAGGATGTGTGAGGAGTTAGTGTGTGAGGAGTGTGAGAGAGTGTGTGTGTGAGGGTGAGGAGCGTGTGTGTGTGTGTGTGAGCGGGTGAGTGAGGAGTGTGTTTGGGTGTGAGGAGTGTGTGAGGTTGTGTGTGGAGTGTGTATGTGTGATTGTGAGGCATGTGTGAGGAGTTTGTGTGTGTGTGAGGGTGTGTGGGGAGTGTGTGAGGGTATGTGTGTGTGTGGAGTGTGTGTGTGTGAGGAGTGAGGAGTTTCTGTGTGTGTGTGTGGAGTGAGAGTGTATGAGGAGTTTGTGTGTATGTGCGTGTGAGTGTGTGTGAGGAGTGTGTGGATCCTGTCTGTGTGAGAGGAACAGGGCTGCTGAGCAGGGACTGAGTCCGCTGGTCTGTGAGGCACACAGGGTCCCCCAGGGCTGGGTGTCATGGCCGCTGCGTGTAACCAGATCAGAGAGAATGGCGCGCCTGCCTGCCTCTCTGTGGCTCCTCTCCCCCACTCCCTGGGCTCTCCTCTGCTTGTTGCCATGTCTGCCCAGCAGTGGGCTCTGTGAGAGGCTCTGCCTGCTTATCTCACCTGTCCCCACCAGGTGTCCATTACGGAGCAGAAGCCCACAGCCAGGAGGGGGGACCTCTTGTCCGTAGAGATCAGTTGTTGTGCAGCCCCGGGTGTCTAAGTTCCCTAGTCTCTGCCCCGGTCCCTGTGACATTTCCTGACGTGCTGGGGGCCTGGGATGGTCCTTTCCCCTCCCAGGATCTGCTGTGACTCTGTAGGGAGCACTTTCTGCCTCGTGCCCTCTCCTGTCCCTCCCTGGAGCTGGTTTCCCCTGAGTGAGAGGACGGCTGGCGTCAGGGCTGGGGCTGCGGAGAATCTGGTCTCCAGTCTGGTGGAGGCGGCCCTCTCAGATGTGGGTGCTGGTCTGGCTGAGACTCAGTGCAGCCCCATCTCATCTCAGAGCTCTCTGTCATCCCCTAGACCTCAGCCTCCAGTCCACAGCTCTCCTTGGGAAGTCTCTTCCCTCCTCATCTCTGCTCCTTGAGTGCTGAGCAGATGCTGGTGAAGCGTCTCCTCCTGAGGGCTCTGGAGGTCAGAGGTGGGTTTTGGTCTCACAAGGGGGAGATGATGGATGTTTTGATGCATGGCCCCTTCCTGTTACAAGGAAAACTGTAGGAAATATCATCAGCTGTTTTTTAAGAAGCAAGAATATTTCACCAAAGCAAGCAATATTTTCATTTTCTTTGAAACAACACCATTCAGAGTTATCCTATAACATTTTATTCTTCTACTTCATGCTACAGTAGACTTGCTCCTTGTGAAATAACAATCTTTGCTGGGGTCCAGCCCTGGTGGATCCAAGGTGATTCGAAGGGGAGATGGATAGGCGAGGAAAACTTATGTATTTAGAGATATAAGATTAGATTAGGAAGAAATAGTATAGTAGTAAATTTAGGTGGAGAAAAAGAGGCTGAATAACTAGGTTTACGGGGAAAACCAATAAAACCTCGAGACAAGAGGTTTGCACCATCTACGTTCGGCCACCAGCACCCACTTGAATATCGAAGGGTGCCCTGCCTTAGGCTCCCTTTTGCATGGGTCTTAGCAGCCAGGGCAAGTATGTGGTGAGCCTCCCCGCTCCAGATGGGAATTCAGCCAAAAAGGGGGAGAAAAGAACGACATGGGGAAGCTCAGCCTTGGTGCAAGGCTCCAAAAATTTTTTTCCAAATCAGCTTATATACCCCAAGTTGTACATAAAGAAATAGTGGAATATGCAGAGTTATGCAGGGGCAGCAGTCCTGAATCTCATTGAGACAAACAAGGCTTTCTTTTTGCTTACCCTCCTGTATACAAAAGGTCTCAGGTGGTTTACATTATCTTCTGGCCAAGAGGCTTGTTAACATTTTTACGGCTCTCTTCCTGGATAATTGTCTATCAACCAGAAAACTCCTTTTCCCTAGAAGTGTTTTTTCTTTACTCTGCATCACCCTCAAAGTACTAAATAAAGTTACATTGCTGTAGAATAAAGGTGAAGTGGGTTATAACAAAGAAAGTACTTAACTCAAAGATCTAATGTTGCTAATACCAGGTCTACTACCTGTTTTCTATATACCAACTATCTCTACAAATAAAAGATATGAAAATTTGGCAGCAAGTATTGGCTCAACAAATGAAACCTTTAATCAGTCCTTTTCTAATGATTTTGACTCCTTGGAAGCCCCTACATTCCTAGGATATTTTAAGCTTCCTGTGCCTCCTGCAGTTGGGAGGCCTCAAAAAATCACATGTGCAGCTGTACGAGTCCTGCAGGCAGGCTAAAAAGCTATCAGAGGGGTTTTTGGATTGAATCACCCTTTCAAATGCAGGAGACTAAAGCCTTGAGATGACTTTTTCCAGAGTGTGTCAGAAGAGTACAAAGGCCAGCAGACTTTGGTTTTTTGGGGTACATGCTCAGGAAATACCAAGGGGAAGCCCTGAGATCTGACTCGACCTTGCCCATCAGATCTCTGCTACATGACCTTGTCACAGGTGGGATTCCTCATGCTGGCTCCTGGCAAGTCTTGGCTTTTTTGAGCACCTGATGATTTCTCATACGTTACAGGAATCTCCACCTTGAAATTCATCATGTTCATTGGCATAAAACTATCTCTCAAATGCAGTTGATACCATTAGACAAAAATGTAGATCTTCAGGATTAGATAATTTGGCATATGTTGTTTTTCATCCCGTTTTTACAATCCAGAATATATTTTGGACATTTTTCTATATCATTAACTATTCTTTTACACACTAAAGCATTCTATTGTAGAATTAAAAAATACAGGCTCTCACAGGGATAGTACTGAATTTTTTAACTGCCTCTGTTGGGACCGAACCTGAGCCATGGCAGGCTCAGCAAGCTACACTAGGCCTAAAACCTGAGTCATGATTCTAGGAACTATACCCCCGAGCCAATCAGGAGAGTCCCCATCCGCGCCAAGCTTGAGCCAATCCGGATAGGGATGTGGGATTCAAAATTCACACGCATACAGCTTAGCCAATCATAACACGCCAGCTACACTGTTGCTGAGACAAAGAACCGCCTGTATAAAAGCAGTTGTTACTCAGAACTTGGGGCTCTTGTTGGATTCCACTATGCTGGATGAGACCTGAGCCCTAGCTTGAGCTAGCAATAAAACCCCTTTATGCTTTTCCATTGCTGTGGACGTCTTATTCTCTCGGTTTTGGGGACTTGGACTGTGGGCATAACACCTCCAGTTATTTCACTATATGCAGAAATGCAATATGCTCACCTGACTGTCTGTATTGAGCATTTAGTTGTTTTCAACAATTTTTTGCTGTTATGAAAAATGTTACTCTGAACTTCCCTGTGTTTAACTGTAGGACCATCCACTATTGCTTCTCTTAATCATGTTCTAAAGGTGAGGTTTCCAGGGTTCCCTGGTGGTCCAGTAACTATGACTCCGTGCTCCCAGTGCAGGATCCCAGATTCGATCCCTGGTCAGGGAACTAGATTCCACATGTGGCAACTGAGAGTTTGCATGCTGCAGCTAAAGATCCTGCACATGGCCACTAAGACCTGGGCAGTCAAATAAATAGACAAATAAACAAATATTTAAATGTTGAAAATAAAAGTGGAGTTTCTGCTTTATAGGCTGAGTACCTCTAAGGCTTTAAGGCTTTGTACCTATACCTTTAAGGCTTTTGGTACATAGAGATTAATGCTTGCCAGAAATAGCTGCATTGAACTTTAGTTCTACAAATGGTGAATGAGAATGTTAGTTTCCACATAGCTTCACCAACTTTGTCTTCTTTTGAGGTTCTAAAATCTTAGCCAGTTTGGTAGGCAAATACTGGCATATATTAGGAATTTAATCCTTCGTTTGTGAATTACTTTGCTCCTTACATTTGTCCTTTTTACCTTGTGACGGCTATCATTTTTGTCATGATTTGTATTCAAGCTCTTTATCCTACTACTATCATCTGCTGCAACAAGAGACGTGGGTTCGATGCCTGGGTCGAGAAGATCCCCTCAAGAAGGAAATGGCAACCCACTCCAGTATTCTTGCCTAGGGAATCCTGTGGACAGAGGACCCTGGCAGGTTACAGTCCGGGGATCACAAAAAGTTGGACGCAACTGAGCGCACAGGCACCTTCTCTGGGACCCAGTCTCCAGATCATTCTGAGAAGAGAAGAAAGACTTGCAATCTCATCCACTCAACTTAATGGTTCCCTCTCCAACCTCTCCACAGTCACCTGTGAATTCCTGAAATCCTTGTCCTCATTTTCTGCTGGCCCAAGCAGTGTTCTTGTATTTGCAGCCTTCTTGTAGTACTCTGCTTGACCCTGAGCTCAGTGCTGGGGAGATCAATGCTGGATATCACTGATGTTATTCTCCATGGTCCAGTGAATTCCACAACCTGGCCTGCAAGATCTTACACTTCTTGGGGACTGACCAAGGTAATCAGAAGAAAGAATGGTTCTCATAGTTTTTGATGTGACTTTTCTACTCCAGCCCTGGTCAGGGGGCCTGGCTCTCAGGACCACAGAAGCAGGAGGTCAAAGGACCGTGTTGCTCATATAAGGAGATGTTGAAGATTCAGAAGCTCATTGGTGTCTGAGCTTCAGAAAGGGGCAGATGCAGCCTCCGATAGTGCCTGAAATGGTGAGAGGTGTCGCTATTGGCTCTCAGGAGGGAGGGTGGAAGGGGTGGTCTACATAGACCCCGGTTGGCACCCTGACGCCTCCTCACAGACTGATCCTGCAGCTGGGACTGTGACCTTGAGGACGTGGGGTCAGGATGGCTCTGGGCAGACACCTGTCCCTGCAGGGACTCTGTGTCCTCCTCCTCAGCACCATGGTGGGTGGTCAAGGTAAGAGCTGGCCCTCTGTCCTGGGTTCACAGCAGGGAGTGGACACTGTGGTGAAAGGAAAGGTGTCTGGAGCTCTGGAGCCGTGGTCTCGGTGTTTTTGACCAAAAAGGAGCCACACTGACTGTGAACACTTGTCCCTCTTCTGTGCGGGTTACACTGGTCGTAGCAGCAGATTTTACAGAGCAGTGAGGTTTGGTCTGGACCGAGCTGGGTCAGCCTGAGTCCCTCCGCTGTCTCCCTTGTCCTCAGGGAGCTTCTAGGGCCCAGTGGCCCCCAGTGTGTGGAAGGTCCAGCGACTGACCCCAGCGGGGACTCTGGGCTGTTCCCACACGCTCCACGCGCCTGGCGTGTGAGCACTGCCCCTGGTCCCCGTGTTTCCTGTGTCTGTGCTCCTGTACCTTGTCCTCAGGGAGCTTCTAGGGCCCAGTGGCCCCCAGTGTGTGGAAGGTCCAGCGACTGAGCTCAGCGGGGACTCTGGGCTGTTCCCCCACGCTCCACGCGCCTGGCGTGTGAGCACGGCCCCTGGTCCCCGTGTTTCCTGTGTCTGTGCTCCTGAAGGCTCTGTTCCTGTCTGTGTGTCTGTGTGTGAGGAGTTTGTGTTTGTGTGCAAGGATATGTGTGTTTGCAGGGGTGTGTGATGAGTGTGTGAGTGTGTGTGTGTGTGTGTGAGAAAGTGTGTGTGAGAGAGGGTGTGTGTATGGAGTGTGTGAGGAGTTTGTGTTTGTGTGCAAGGATATGTGTGTTTGCAGGGGTGTGTGAGGAGTGTGTGAGGGGGTATGTGTGTGTATGTGGAGTGTGTGAGGACCTTGTGTGTGTCTGTGTGTGAGGATGTGTGAGGAGTTAGTGTGTGAGGAGTGTGTGAGAGTGTGTGTGTGAGCAGGTGAGTGAGGAGTGTGTTTGGCTGTGAGGAGTGTGTGAGGTTGTGTGTGGAGTGTGTGTGTGTGATTGTGAGGCATGTTTGAGGAGTTTGTGTGTGTGTGAGGAGTGTGTGAGGGTGTGTGTGTGTGGAGTGTGTGTGAGTGTGTGTGTGTGAGGAGTGAGTGAGGAGTTTGTGTGTATCTGTGTGTGAGGATGTGTGAGGAGTTAGTGTGTGAGGAATGTGAGAGAGTGTGTATGTGAGGGTGAGGAGTGTGTGTGTGTGTGTGTGTGGAGTGTGTGTGTGTGAGGAGTGAGTGAGGAGTTTGTGTGTGTGTGTGGAGTGGGAGTGTATGAGGAGTTTGTGTGTATGTGCGTGTGAGTGTGTGTGAGGAGTGTGTGGATCCTGTCTATGTGAGAGGAACAGGGCTGCTGAGCAGGGACTGAGTCTGCTGGTCTGTGCGGCACACAGGGTCCCCCAGGGCTGGGTGTCATGGCCGCGGCAGGTAACCAGATCAGAGAGAATGGCGCGCCTGCCTGCCTCTCTCTGGCTCCTCTCCCCCACCCCCCAGGCTCCCCTCTGCATGTTGCTGCGTCTGCCCAGCACTGGGCTCTGTGACAGGCTCTGTCTGCTTATCTCACCTGTCCCCACCAGGTGTCCGTTACGGAGCAGAAGCCCACATCCAGGAGGGGGGACCTCTTGTCCGTAGAGATCAGTTGTTGTGCAGCCCCGGGTGTCTAAGTTCCCTAGTCTCTGCCCCGGTCCCTGTGACATTTCCTGACGTGCTGGGGGCCTGGGATGGTCCTTTCCCCTCCCAGGATCTGCTGTGACTCTGTAGGGAGCACTTTCTGCCTCGTGCCCTCTCCTGTCCCTCCCTGGAGCTGGTTTCCCCTGAGTGAGAGGACGGCTGGCGTCAGGGCTGGGGCTGCGGAGAACCTGGTCTCCAGTCTAGTGGAGGCGGCCCTCTCAGATGTGGGTGCTGGTCTGGCTGAGACTCAGTGCAGCCCCATCTCATCTCAGAGCTCTCTGTCATCCCCCAGACCTCAGCCTCCAGTCCACAGCTCTCCTTGGGAAGTCCCTTCCCTCCTCATCTCTGCTCCTTGAGTGCTGAGCAGATGCTGGTGAAGCATCTCCTCCTGAGGGCTCTGGAGGTCAGAGGTGGGTTTTGGTCTCACAAGGGGGAGATGATGGATGTTTTGATGCATGGCCCCTTCCTGTTACAAGGAAAATTGTAGGAAATGTCATCAGCTGTTTTTTAAGAAGCAAGAATATTTCACCAAAGCAAGCATTATTTTCATTTTCTTTGAAACAACACCATTCAGAGAGGTCAGAGGTGGGTTTTGGTCTCACAAGGGGGAGATGATGGATGTTTTGATGCATGGCCCCTTCCTGTTACAAGGAAAATTGTAGGAAATGTCATCAGCTGTTTTTTAAGAAGCAAGAATATTTCACCAAAGCAAGCATTATTTTCATTTTCTTTGAAACAACACCATTCAGAGTTATCCTATAACATTTTATTCTTCTGCTTCATGCTACAGTAGACTTGCTCCTTGTAAAGTAACAGTCTTGGCTTTTCTGAGCACTTGATGGTTCTCACACGTTACAGGAATCTCCACCTTGAAATTCATGATGGGCATTGGCATAAAACTATCTCTCAAATGCAGTTGATAGCATTAGACAAAAATGTAGATCCTCAGGATTAGATAATTTGGCATATGTTGTTTTTTATCCCGTTTATACAATCCAGAATATATTCTGGACATTTTTCTATATCATTAACTATTCTTTTACATACTAAAGCATTCTATTGTAGAACTGAAAAATACAGGCTCTCACAGGGATAGTACTGAATTTTTTAGCTGCCTCCAGTTATTTCACTATATGCAGAAATGCAATATGCTCACCTGACCGCCTGTATTGAGCATTTAGTTGTTTTCAACAATTTTTTGCTGTTATGAAAAATGTTACTCTGAACTTCCCTGTGTTTAACTGTAGGACCATCCACGACTGCTTCTCTTAATCATGTTCTAAAGGTGAGGTTTCTGGGAATTCCCTGGTGGTCCAGTAACTACGACTCCGTGCTCCCAGTGCAGGATCCCAGATTCGACCCCTGGTCAGGGAACTAGATTGCACATGTGGCAACTGAGAGTTTGCATGCTGCAGCTAAAGATCCTGCACACGGCCACTAAGACCTGGGCAGTCAACTAAATAGACAAATAAACAAATATTTAAATGTTGAAAATAAAAGTGGAGTTTCTGCTTTATAGGCTGAGTACCTCTAAGGCTTTAAGGCTTTGTACCTATACCTTTAAGGTTTTTGGTACATAGAGATTAATGCTTGCCAGAAATAGCTGCATTGAACTTTAGTTCTACAAATGGTGAATGAGAATGTTAGTTTCCACATAGCTTCACCAACTTTGTCTTCTTTTGAGGTTCTAAAATCTTAGCCAGTTTGGTAGGCAAATACTGGCATATATTAGGAATTTAATCCTTCGTTTGTGAATTACTTTGCTCATTACATTTGTCCTTTTTACCTTGTGACGGCTATCATTTTTGTCATGATTTGTATTCAAGCTCTTTATCCTACTACTATCATCTGCTGCAACAACCTACAGTGCATTTACTTACATGAACTCATTTGAGCACACAACAGTCCAGCAAGGCAGAATATATTTTTTATCCACCAAACAGATCACTGAGGCAAAGCAAAGTCACTTGCCCAAGATGAGTCAGTTCTAAGAAATAGAGGTAAGACTTTGAAACCAAGCAGTTTGGGTGCAAGTACCTGTCCTACTGAATTACATTTTTTATAGACTGAATATGCTTCCTTCAGTTTATTGTTTGATTTTTTGGGCTGTACCAAGCCAGACCAGGAATCAAGCCTGTGTTACCTTCATTGGAAGTGCAGGGTCCTAATTGTTGGACCACCAGGGAAGTCCCTCAGGGAAGCTTCTAATAATATTAATTGCCTGTTAAACTTTCCTGTTTTTGTTTCCACTTTCAGAGCCTTGTCAAGCATGTTCTTCCCCACTTCAAATTTAAATCAATTATTTTTATCTGCAATAATTTTATGAATATATTTACATGTGTAAATACTAAATAATTGTGTCAGTTATTTTATATATGATATGACATTCTACCTAATTTTATTTTTTCCAATGTCATTCTTGAATTATTTCTTTTTCTTTTCTTACTGATTTGAATGCCATAAATGTGCTAAATTATATCATTTCCATACCTTCTTTTCAGAATTTATTTAGACTTTCATTCCACAAATGTTTATTAATTTAAAGATGGGTTTGTGGGGCATTCAATCCATACCCTTTGCAAGTCACCAGATGCTGAGGCCCTGATGATGCTGAATAAAGCTCCCTGGCCCATATTAACTGATAGTCTAGTGAAGCTGGACAATAAAACTAGAAATTATAATAAACTCTGATAAGTGCCATCAGTGGGGACACCAGCAGGGTTTCCCTCCCCCACCAATGAGTTAGCTCTTTGCATCAAGTGGCCAAAGTATTGGAGCTTCAACTTCAGTATCAGTCCTTCCAATGAATATTCAGGGTTGATTTCCTTTAGTATTGACTGGTTCAATTTCCTGACAGTCCAAGGCACTCTCAAGAATCTTCTCCAACACCACACTTCAAAAGCATCAATTCTTCGGTGCTGCTTCCCGAGTGGTGCTAGTGGTAATAGACCCGCCTGCCAGTGCAGGAGACATAAGAGATGCAGTTTCCATCCCTGGGTTGGGAAGATCCCCTGGAGAAGGAAATGACAATCCACTCCAGTATTCTTGCCTGGGGAATCCCATGGATAGAGAAACCTGGCAGGCTGTGGTCCACAGGGTCACAAAGAGTTGGACACTACTGAAATGACTTAGCACGTATGCATGCAGCTTTCTTTATGGTTCAGCTCTCACATCCATGCATGACCACAAGAAAAAACATAGCTTTGACTATATGGACTTTTGTTGGCAAAGTGATGTCTCTGCTTTTTAATACACTGACTAGGTTTGTTATGGCTTTTCTTCCAAGAAGCAAGTGTCTTTTAATTCATGGTTGTAGTCATTGTCCACAGGGATTTTGGAGCCCAAGAAAATAAAATATGTCACTACTTCCACTTTTCCCCCATTGAATTTAGTTCAGATGACCATTTCAAGTATTAAAAGCTGAGAAATATATTTCAAGCTCCCATTACTATTATTCCTGTCACTTTTCCCTTGCATTTGCAAAAGTTTTTGTCTCTCTATATAGTTTTTTTTAATCTATTGTTTCCAGCTTTATTGGAAGGTAATCATCATATAATAAGATATAAGTGAAAGTTGTACAGTATGATGACTTGAAATACATATGTATATATTCTCCAGTGAAGACATACAGGTGTCCAAAAAACACGTGAAAAGATGCTGAGCATCATTAATTATCAGAGAAATGCAAATCAAAAGTACAATGAGGCATCACCTCACACCAGTCAGAATTGGCCATCAAAAATTCTATAAACGATAAATGCTGGGGATGGTATGGAGAAAAGGGACTCGACCAAGAGAGAACACATTGGAAATTATCTGGGAAACATTGAAGGCAAGAGGAGAAGGGTGTGGCAGGGGAGGAGATGGTTAGATAGCATGATGACTAGAAATCATCATGAATTTGAGCAAGCTTCAGGAGATAGTGGAGGACAGGTGAGCCTGGAGTGTGTCAATCCGTGAATTCACAGAGAGTTAGACGTGACTTAGCAACTGAACAACAACAAATAACTGATTCACTTTATTGTACAGAGGAAATACAACACTGTCAAGCAACTACACTCCAGTAAAAACTAATTTTAAAAGGATACAAATGAACTTATTTACAAAACAGAAGCAGACTTACAGATGTCCAAAACAACTTATGGTTACACAAGGGGAAATGTTTAATCAACATGGACCTACTGTATAGCACAGGGAAGTCTAATCAGTATTCGGTGATAAGCTAGAAGAGAAAAGAATCTAAAATAAGAATGAGTACATGTATTAAAATATATATCTGAGTCACTTTACACCTGAAACTAACACAACATTGTAAATCAGCTATACTCCAAAACTTAAGGTACTAAAAAAGAAATACATGTGTATTTTGAAACTGGGTTTCAAATAATTAAGTTAGTTAACACATTGATCACATCACATCACATAGTTACTGTGTGTATGTTACAAGAACTTTTAAGATTGACTTTACTAGTTATAATCAAATATACAATCCAGTGTTGTCAACTAAGATCATGACAACTGATTCCATCATTTCTTGGCAAAAAGATGGGGAAAAAGTGGAAACAGTGACAGATTTTATTTTCTTGGGCTCCAAAATCACCATAGATGGTGATTGAAGCTATGAAATCAAAAGATGTTTTCTCCTTGGAAGAAAAGCTATGGCAAAGCTAGACAGCATATTAAAAAACAGAGAGATCACTTTACCAACAAAATTCCCTATAATCAAATCTATGGCTTTTCCAGTAGTCATGTATGGTTGTGAGAGCTGGACCATAAAGAAGGTTGAGCCCTGAAGAAGTGATACTTTCAAACTGTGGTGCTGGAGAATACTCTTGAGAGTCCCTTGGACAGCGAGGAGATCAAATCTGTCAATCCTAAAGGATATCAACCCTGAATATTCATTGGAAGGCTGATGCTGAAGCTCCAATACTTTGGCCACCTGATATGAAGAGCCAATTCACTGGAAAAGACCCTGATGTTGGGAAAGACTGAGGGCAGGAGAAGAAAGGAATGACAGAGGATGAGATAGTTGGATGGCATCACCAACTCAATGGACATGAGTTTGAGCAAACTCCAGAAAATAGTGAAAAGCAGGGAAGCCTGGTGTGCTGAAGTCCATGGGGTTGCAGAGAGTCGGACATGACTTGGTGACTAAACAACAATGATTGTCAACTACAGTCACATGTACATTCCATCCCCAGGGCTTATCTATGTTCTAAGTAGAAGTTTGTACCACCATCATCCTTTCCTCCCACTCCCACCTCTACCCAGACAACCACCAATTTACTCTCCTTATCTATGAATTTTTTTCTTTTAGATTTCACATATAAATGAGATCAAACAGTATTTGCTTTTCTCTGTCTTACTTCTTTCACTTAGCATAATCCCTTCCTACATTAGTTATGTGTTGCTGTGCTACAAATTACTGAAAAACTTGGCATCTTAGCCCTCATGATTAGAGCCCATGCTCAGCAACAAGAGAAGCCGCCGGCATGAGAGGCTCATGCACCACAATGAAGAGTAGCTTCCACTCTCTGTAACTAGAGAAAGTCTGTGAGTGGTAACAAAAACCCATCACAGCCAAAAACAAATAAACAAAGAAAACAACAGCCTAAAGCAGCAAACATCTAGCACCTCATAATTTCCATGGGCTAGGAATCGGCAAGGATTACCAGGGTCCTCTGACTCGTGTTGTCTCACTGGTTCAACAATCTGAAGTTTCAACGAGGGGTGGGTACCACTCACACGCACCTGGTTATTGGCAGCATTCAGACTTTAGGAGACTGTTTAACTGAGAGCCTCAGTCTTTTGCTGGCTGTGGCCAAGAGGCCTCCCTTGGTTCCTTGTCATGAGGGTCTCTCCATACGCAGCTCACAATGTGGCAGCTGGCTTCATTAGGGCAAGAGAGAGACAGAGTAAGTTCAGTTCAGTTCAGTTCAGTCACTCAGTCATGTCCAACTCTTTGCGACCGCATGAATTGTGGCACGCCCGGTCTCCCTATCCTTCACCAACTGTCAGAGTCTACCCAGACCCATGTCCATCGAGTCAGTGATGCCATCCAGCCATCTTGTACTGTTGTCCCCTTCTCCTTCTGCCCCCAATCCCTCCCAGCATTAGGCTCTTTCCAATGAGTCAACTCTTCACATGAGGTGGTCAAAGTATTGGAGCTTCAGCTTCAACATCAGTCCTTCCAATGAGCACCCAGGATTGATCTTCATTAGGAGGGACTGGTTGGATCTTCTCTTTTTTTATACTTAGATTTTTAATGAATAAAATGAAATTAAACTATAGCATTATTTTAAAAATACAATTATTAATATTTAATGAAATAATCATATTGAGATTTTACTAATGTTTACACATACCTTTGATTTTCAATAAGCACTTTATAGACCTAAGAAATGGAATTAGAAGAATGACTCTAAGACTTTATTAGCAAAATAATACAGATTTCTGTCACTTTCATGTTCAGCAAAGTAAGAAATCATTGCATAAATTCTGAATGTCTTAAAATAGTCATGCTATAGTTTGAAGATCTTCTTGCAGTCCAAGGGACTCTCAAGAGTCTTCTCCAACACCACAGTTCAAAAGCATCAATTCTTCAGCACTCAGTTTTCTTCAC
>SJYR01004963.1:26910-46060 GCA_006410655.1 Kobus ellipsiprymnus
ATTCCTTCCAAAGAACACCCAGGACTGATCTCCTTTAGGATGGACTGGTTGGATCTTCTTGCAGTCCAAGGGACTCTCAAGAGTCTTCTCCAACACCACAGTTCAAAAGCATCAATTCTTCAGCACTCAGTTTTCTTCACCGTCCAACTCTCACATCCATGCATGACCACTGGATAAACCATAGCCTTGACTAGATGGACCTGTGTTAGCAAAGTAATGTCTCTGCTTTTGAATATGCTATCTAGGTTGGTCATAACTTACCTTCCAAGGAGTAGGCGTCTTTCAATTTCATGGCTGCAATCACTATCTGCAGTGATTTTAGAGCCCCCCCCCCCAAATAAAGTCTGACACTGTTTCCACTGTTTCCCCATCTATTTCCCAGGAAGTGATGGGATCAGATGCCATGATCTTAGTTTTCTGAATGTTGATCTTTAAGCCAACTTTTTCACTCTCCTCTTCCACTTACATCAAGAGGGTTTTTAGCTCCTCTTCACTTTCTGCCATAAGGGTGGTGTCGTTTGCATACCTGAGGTTATTGATATTTCTCCTGGCAATCTTGATTCCACATTGTGCTTCTTCCAGCCCAGCATTTCTCATGATGTACTCTGCATATAAGTTAAATAAGCAGGGTGATGTACTCCTTTTCCTATTTGGAACCAGTCTGTTGTTCCATGTCCAGTTCTAACTGTTGCTTCCTGACCTGCATACAGGTTTCTCAAGAGACAGGTCAGATGATCTGATATTCCCACCTCTCTCAGAGTTTTCCACAGTTTATTGTGATCCACACAGTCAAAAGCTTTGGCATAGTCAATAAAGCAGAAATAAAACAGAGAGTAAGATAGGTCTTCAAAGGGAAACCAGAGTCATCTTGAAACCTAATCTCTTAAGTGACATCTCATCAGTTTTGCCAAATTCCATTTGTTACATGCATGTTACTAGATACATTCAAGTGTGGGATTACACAAGGATGTGAACACCAGGTGACAGGAACAATCAGGACACTGTATAGACTGTTGCCTGAACCCTCTGTTCCTAAGCTGGATGAGACACTCCCTATGGACAGGCAAGGAGAGGGAGGGTTCCTCCCTGGATCCTGGGCCATGAGCTGTAACTGAGACAGGGAAGCTGGGCCCTAGTAGCCTTGAGCAGGGAGGGCAGCATCCAGAGTCTCTGAAGGCCTGTCCTCGGTGCTGTTCCTGGAGCTCGTTCTACAGGCTCCTGGGAGATACCTGGTGCCTCCCTTCCTGCTCCAGATTCAGTGATGGCACATTGGGAACTTCGAGTTGGCCATGTGGGAATATTTATACCATGAAAGTCAACAAATGCAGGGTTTTTTTCCCCCTCCGAGAGATTAAAAAAAAAAAAAAATACTTACCAGCACACTGCTGCACTTTCTCTTAAAATCTCTCCTCTGTCCTGTGTCTGTGTCTCTCTTGCAGCTCTGGAGCTGAGGCTGAAGGATGGAGCCCACCGCTGTGAGGGGAGAGTGGAAGCGAAGTACAAAGGAGAATGGGGCACAGTGTATTCTGAGTACTGGCTCATATCACATGTAGAAGCGGTGTGCAGACAGCTGGCATGTGGAGTTGCCACTGATGCTCCCAGAGGATCATATTTTGGACCAAGACTTGGCCCCATTTGGCTTTTATATGTTTCCTGTGAGAGTACAGAGGTTGAATCAACTTTGACTCTCTAGGAGTGTGTTCATGTTCATTTTAAAAACTATAATGACACCTTCTCTCATGACCAGGATATTGGAGCAGTCTGCTCAGGTAAGGTCTGTCTGGTCTGGGAGGGGATTCCCAGCAGGAAACACCTCTGTCTCATTCACAGAATGACCATGAGGAAACCAGATCACATGCTTTAGAGCACCCTTGGGGGAAGACTCTAGTCACACTTGAAAAAAAAAAAAAAATACTTACCAGCACACTGCTGCACTTTCTCTTAAAATCTCTCCTCTGTCCTGTGTCTGTGTCTCTCTTGCAGCTCTGGAGCTGAGGCTGAAGGATGGAGCCCACCGCTGTGAGGGGAGAGTGGAAGCGAAGTACAAAGGAGAATGGGGCACAGTGTATTCTGAGTACTGGCTCATATCACATGTAGAAGCGGTGTGCAGACAGCTGGCATGTGGAGTTGCCACTGATGCTCCCAGAGGATCATATTTTGGACCAAGACTTGGCCCCATTTGGCTTTTATATGTTTCCTGTGAGAGTACAGAGGTTGAATCAACTTTGACTCTCTATGAGTGTGTTCATGTTCATTTTAAAAACTATAATGACACCTTCTCTCATGACCAGGATATTGGAGCAGTCTGCTCAGGTAAGGTGTGTCTGGTCTGGGAGGGGATTCCCAGCAGGAAACACCTCTGTCTCATTCACAGAATGACCATGAGGAAACCAGATCACATGCTTTAGAGCACCCTTGGGGGAAGACTCTGGTCACACTTGGTTCTTAGAGCATTAGGTTCTCAGAGGCGTGTAAGGGTTTGGTTGGCCCTGGACAAGTAAAAACTCCAGATCTGTGGGCTGCTGGACCCTTCAGATCTCTGTGATGTGTCATAGAGGCAGGGAGGTGAGGTCACATGTCACAAACAGGTACAACTGCTGGGGTATACTTTCATACAATGATGTGACAGATTAGTTTCATCATCATTATTTTTTATTCTATTGAGATGACCAGTCAGGTTTGGCTACAAGAGAGGGCATAAGAGAGGGCAAGCATAGTTTATTACACTCTCTGGTCTTAAAGAAACAGAGTCAGCAGAGGTATGAAGGGATCATATCAAGGAGGCGGCAAGGAGGTTGACTCAACAAAGCATGAGAAGCCAAAAGAGAGAGTGACAACCCTGGGGGTCAGGGCGCAACACAAGGAAAAGGCATGAGGGGATGTCACTGGTGCGTTTGAAGGTCCTAGGTCACAGTCAGGGCAAACAGGAGGATTTGTGGCAGGAGCTAGTCTCATCACCTGGCCACATCGGTGGGGAGCTCACATTCTGTTTGTGGGGTTGCTGAAGGAGAAGCAAAATATGAAACTTGGCAATTAACAACACAGTAGCTGAAGCACACTAAGTGTAACAGTCAGTGAGGCTAATAGGACCTGAAGTGACTCATGAGAAGTGCTCAGTGCTAAGCGCATTGGATTGTGCCAAGGTGGAGACAGTAAAGACAGCAGTGAGACTAGGAGGCTTCCGTAGTTGCAGAATGCAGGTTCCTGTTTGTGGTTTGCGGGTCCTAGAGCGCGGGCTCAGCATTTGTTGTGCACAGGCTCTGAGTCACTCCACAGAATAAATTCAGTTTTTTTTTTTTTTTTTAAAGAGACTGAAATAATAATAACTAAAAAAGGAAGCAAACAGGGAGTTTGCTGTTGGTTTAATGGTTAGGATTCTATGCTTTCACTGCTGGGCCTGGATTCAATCCTGGTCAGAGAACTGAGATCCCTGAAGCTGTGCAATGAGGCAGAAAAAGAGAAGTAATCAAACAGAAATTATTTGAAGATTATAATGAATGAAATGCAACAAAATGGAAAAATGCTACAGAAAACATCAGCAATAGCAGAAGAATCTTTGAGGCAGAAGACAAGACAATTGAAATTACCCAGCCAGAGGACAAAGAAGAAAAAAGAAGAAAAAAGTGTGAAAGAACCTGTGTGAACTATGGGATAACATTCACAGTAACAACCTGCACATTATTGGTGTCCCAGAAGGAAAAGAAAAAAAAGGAAGCAAACAGGGAGTTTGCTGTTGGTTTAGTGGTTAGGATTCTGTGCTTTCACTGCTGGGCCTGGATTCAGTCCTGGTCAGAGAACTGAGATCCCTGAAGCTGTGCAATGAGGCAGAAAAAGAGAAGGAATCAAACAGAAATTATTTTAAGATTACAATGAATGAAATGCAACAAAATGGAAAAATGCTACAGAAAGCATCAGCAATAGCAGAAGAATCTTTGAGGCAGAAGACAAGACAATTGAAATTACCCAGACAGAGACAAAGAAGAAAAAAGTGTGAAAGAACCTGTGTGAACTATGGGATAACATTCACAGTAACAGCCTGCACATTATTGGTGTCCCAGAAGGAAAAGAGAGGGAGAAAGGGACAGAGTTTGTACTTAAAGAAATAATACCAGATAAGTTCCACATCTGATAAGATTTAGACATTCAAGTTCATGTAGCTAATAGGTCACACCTCAGAGTTCATTCACAATGATTGTCTCCAAGGCACATTGTAATCAACTCAAAGAGAGAATTTTAGAAGCATCAAGATAAAAGCAAATGTTCACAAAATAGAAATTCTCTGAAGAACCTTAAGAATATCAGCAAACTTCTCAGAGGAAAGCTGACAAGCCAAGAGAGAAAGGGATGATATATTCAAAGTGATGAAAGAAAAAAACCTGCAAACCAAGAATACTTTTCTCAGGAAGGTTGTCTTTCAGAAATGAAGATGAGTTAAAAACTTCCCCCCTCCCCCCAAAAAAGCAGTTGAGGGAGTTCACCAACAGAGTTTTGTCTTACAAGATTGCTGAGGGGAGTTCTTAGGTCTCCCACATTGCAGACTGATGCTTTAACCTCTGAGCCACCAGCGAAGCCCAAATGAAGGATACTAATTATTATATAAGAAGTGAAACTATACAACAGACTTGTAAACTTAAATATGTAATGCAATTCCAAATATTCTAACACTGAATATGGGAGTGTGCTAACCAGTTAGCTCTAGTTTAAGGTGAGCATTAAAATAACTGTAGAGAAAACTATTTTGTTAGTGATATACAATATAAAGAGAGAGAAATTCTGACATCAAAAGGAGAAAGTGTAGGAGGGGATCCAAAGGTAGAGCTTTTGTATGTGACTGAAATTGATTTGTTATCAGTGTAATAGAGACTATTGTGTCTTTAAGGTGTTTTATGTGAGCCATGTGGCGACAAAAATGTAAAAACCTACAGTAGATTCACAAAAAGTAGAGAGAGAAAAATCAAAGCACATTATTATCCAAAACGATCAATTCACAGTTCTAATTGTTGTACAGAAAAGTCGAGTTATCCTGGTCTGTACAGCGTACTTCAGTATCAGCCCCAGAGGACCCTCCCTTCACAAAGTGAAAGACTAATTAGTCTGTTAGTTATTTTAAGCCAAAGAACTCTTTCTGCACCTCATCTCCTTCCATATGTCATATAGATGGTGTGGCTGTACTTTTTTAATTGCAAATTTTCTTCTTGTGCTGTTCCTGTGTGGTTTTAATTGAAAAACTGCCAAGTGATAAATCATCCAAATACCCTGTCTCCTCTGCTGGGTCTGATTAAGACTTAATAAGAAGCCACATGTGAGTGTGTTGTGGTTTGTCTTGTGTATCCTTAGAGATAGAGATTTGCCGTGTTTGTTGTGACGTATCTGGTGGTGATATGCACCTTCTTTTTGAAAATCAAATTTTGGCCTGTTAATTGCTGAAGACATTTATCTTTAAAACAAAAATGTCAATTAGCTAAATGATGTCCTCAAAAATAGTTCTTCATGGTTAAGATAATTTCTCTTAAATATCTAGCATAGTGCCATTCAATCATTCAGTAAACCTTAGATGAGTGTATATTAACTTATAGAGAGTAGAAATACAGAGCTTATACTCAGGTACAGACCTCACTCCAATCCAGGGCCCTGGCAGGGCCTCAGCAGATGCCTGAAGCCTGTAGGAGCCTTGGATAGCATGCCCAGATGTGGAAGGATTCGATGATAAGGAAAAGAGAATCTGTTCGCAGACTTTCAGATGTTAAAGGAGGAACACATTTTGCTGTGTTTCCAGTGCTCTTAGGCTGGTCCTCAGCCTGGACGCAGCTGCACCAAAGCTCTGTGTGCAGTAGAGCCTCAGGTCATAGAGGTCAAGTCTGAGCAACCCCTCAGCCTTTGAACTCTGAGTGCCATTCCAGTGGTCCTAATCTTGGATTTAAGCGGCTTAAGAATGACCACCCGCAAGAACTCAATAGCTCTGGAGTTGGCAATTACATCAACTCTGAACAGAGGTGGATTAATCATGAAGCTAACAAAGCTTCACCTCCACAGCCTCTCCTTACACCGGCCCTTTCCAAGTCCTGGGAAGGGAGCCCTAGGACTGTACTCATAAAAATATAGGTTTTGAATGTGCCATTTTCTTGAGTTGAGGGAAAAAAATTCAGCAAAACTATTTCTTAACCAAAGGTGAAGTAGTTAATTATCTGCATGGAGCACTAAATCCAGGAATTAGATTTGTTCAGGAAATCAAGAAAAAATTTAGGGGGCTTAGAAATACATGCTGCCTTTTCATTAGTACAGGATTGGTGGAAGGTCAAAACAGGATCAAAGATGATGGATTAGCTAACTCAGAGGAAAGAAGAGCTGTTTAAGAATGAAGGTCAAGATGCTGAGAGAGAAATTTGGGAAACTGAGCCTGATGTAAAGGGAACAGGAGATGCACCAGGGGCGGGTGCTCTTAGACAGGACTTAGATCTAGTTGTTGGTCAATCAGAAATGGTGACTGAGAAACAACCAAGCCCAACAGAGGAAGCAAGGTGAGATCAGAGGGAGCAGCTTGGGATGAAGACACAGAAGGAAGGGGAGATCCAGGAAAAGACCTGCTTCACGTGACAGTTTCTGTCTTCAAGTCTTCTTTCTCCTTTGTATCCATCAGAAGAGACTCTGCTCTACTGCTGGAAAAAGTGACCCACAAACCTCAGTGGCAACACACACACACACATACACATACATATACACACATACACAAATGAACACATACTTACATACTCATATACAGATACAGACATACACACACACTCATCACAGCCTACAGACGTCTGTGGTCTGTGAGGCTCTTGCACATGCACCATCTGGAACATGCAGCTTCTGGGGCAGGAGAAAGAGAGAGACTAGAAAGTCACACTTGGGCTTTTCCTGCCTCCACTCAGAAGTGACACAGGTGACACCACCCACGCTTCATTGGCCCCAATGAGTCACCGGGGAGTAGGAATACAGCTATTTGATGAGCATTACTGTCTATCCACATCCTTCAGTAGAACTCCTGAGACGAGTGCTGTCAGTTTTTTCTCACCTTGGAGAAGCTTGTTAGATTCAGCTTTGTCACAGCCTTTGAACTCTGAGTGCCATCCCAGTGGTGCTAATCTTGGATTTAAGTGGCTTAAGAATGACCACCCACAAGAACTCAATAGCTCTGGAGTTGGCAATTACATCAGCTCTGAACAGAGGTGGATTAATCATGAGGCTAACAAAGCTTCACCTCCACAGCCTCTCCTTACACCGGCCCTTTCCAAGTCCTGGGAGGGGAGCCCTAGGACTGTGCTCATAAGAATACAGGTTTTGAATGTGCCATTTTCTTGAGTTGAGGGAAAAAAAATTCAGCAAAACTATTTCTTAACCAAAGGTGAAGTAGTTAATTATCTGCATGGAGCACTAAATCCAGGAATTAGATTTGTTCAGGAAATCAAGAAAAAACTTAGGGGGCTTAGAAATACATGCTGCCTTTTCATTAGTACAGGATTGGTGGAAGGTAAAAACAGGATCAAAGATGATGGATTGGCTAACTCAGAGGAAAGAAGAGCTGTTTAAGGGTGAATGTCAAGATGCTAAGAGAGAAATTCGGGAAACTGAACCTGACTGTCAGCACAGAGTGATGTAAAGGGAACAGGAGATGCACCAGGGGCGGGTGCTCTTAGACAGGACTTAGATCTAGTTGTTGGTCAATCAGAAATGGTGACTGAGAAACAACCAAGCCCAACAGAGGAAGCAAGGTGGGATCAGAGGGAGCAGCTTGGGATGAAGACACAGAAGGAAGGGGAGATCCAGGAAAGGACCTGCTTCACGTGACAGATTCTGTCTTCAAGTCTTCTTTCTCCTTTGTATCCATCAGAAGAGACTCTGCTCTGCTGCTGGAAAAAGTGACCCGCAAACCTCAGTGGCAACACACACACACACATAAACATACACACACACATACATATACACACACATACACAAACGAACACATACTTACATACTCATATACAGATACAGACATACACACACACTCATCACAACCTACAGACGTCTGTGGTCTGTGAGGCTCTTGCACATGCACCATCTGGAACATGCAGCTTCTGGGGCAGGAGCAAGAGAGAGACTAGAAAGTCACACTTGGGCTTTTCCTGCCTCCACTCAGAAGTGACACAGGTGACACCGCCCACGCTTCACTGGCCCCAATGAGTCACCGGGGAGTAGGAATACAGCTATTTGACGAGCATTACTTCTATCCACATTCTTCAGTAGAACTCCTGAGACGAGTGCTGTCAGTTTTTTCTCACCTTGGAGAAGCTTCTTAGATTCAGCTTTGTGCAGAGATTGAACGCGATCTGACCCTCTGGAGTGGGATTTGAAGGCATTTTCTATCTGGCTCCTTTGTCTGGTGTGTCTCTGACTCCTTACTCTACTTCAGCTTGTTCGAATGGGATTAATCAGATTTGTGTCTCCCCTGCCTCCACCTCCCTTCCCCACTCAGTATCACTAACTGCAGGGTGATTGTCAGCATTTATTCATGCATTCATTTCTTATCTGATATTTGTTAAGCCTTTCTATGTGTCTTTACTTGACCTTATGGAGGCATTGAAGAACAAGACACAATACTTGCTCTCAAAAAACACCACTTTAGAGACAAAAAGAATGTTTTTACAGATTAGATAGACACAGCAGTAATTCTGAACTGGAAGAATTAGAAAGCGTTGAGATGACAACTCTGTGCATTTAAAAACAAAGGAAGTTATACATATTTTCTTTCTGTAGTGGGCTTGAAAATGTGTCCTCTACATTCAAATATACATAAATGTGATATTTGCTATTTTTATAAAGGAATACAGCTATTTGACGAGCATTACTTCTATCCACATCCTTCAGTAGAACTCCTGAGACGAGTGCTGTCAGTTTTTTCTCACCTTGGAGAAGCTTCTTAGATTCAGCTTTGTGCAGAGATTGAACGCGATCTGACCCTCTGGAGTGGGATTTGAAGGCATTTTCTATCTGGCTCCTTTGTCTGGTGTGTCTCTGACTCCTTACTCCACTTCAGCTTGTTCGAATGGGATTAATCAGATTTGTGTCTCCCCTGCTCCCACCTCCCTTCCCCACTCAGTATCACTAACTGCAGGGTGATTGTCAGCATTTATTCATGCATTCATTTCTTATCTGATATTTCTCAAGCTCTTTCTATGTGTCTTTACTTGACCTTATGGAGGCATTGAAGAACAAGACACAATACTTGCTCTCAAAAAACACCCCTTTAGAGACAAAAAGAAAGTTTTTACAGATTAGATAGACACAGCAGTAATTCTGAACTGGAAGAATTAGAAAGTGTTGACGATCTTTACTTGACCTTATGGAGGCATTGAAGAACAAGACACAATACTTGCTCTCAAAAAACACCACTTTAGAGACAAAAAGAATGTTTTTACAGATTAGATAGACACAGCAGTAATTCTGAACTGGAAGAATTAGAAAGCGTTGAGATGACAACTCTGTGCATTTAAAAACAAAGGAAGTTATACATATTTTCTTTCTGTAGTGGCCTTGAAAATGTGTCCTCTACATTCAAATATACATAAATGTGATATTTGCTATTTTTATAATTGATTTCATCTTGTGCAGTAGCAAGAGGTGTTTACATGGACTGAAATTTCCATGAAGTTAACACAGACTCTCCCATTTAAAATTTGTCCCCCCAAGTTATCTCAGATTTATGTTAATAATTATCTTGTCAACTCCAGTTCAAGTTCCCTGCTGAGCCTGGTTTTCCTCTATTTCAGGAGGCATCTTCTTGTCTCTCCTCCCACAGATGGTGTCTGGGATGAGGGGGCTTCTTCCTTCCCAACAGCTGCAGGGAAGGACCCTATGTCTACATCCTCTCCACTTAGAATCTGCTTGTCTTTGATTTAGTAGCATTGATCTGCTCTGGTCTCTGGGTATCTGATGTTGCACTATGGAGGAATGAAGGAGGCCAATTCAGTGCCATACTCTTTGTTTGATGTTGCCAGTAATATACTGTAAAGGGTTGAACAGAGATGATGGGTTGGACCTCAGTCAGCTCATGACCAGCTCATGACCAAGCTCATCACATGCCCTTGTGATGAAGAGGTCTTTAGTAAAGAAGCCTTTACAAATCTTGGTCCCAGCCATGCAAGGAACACAGATGGTGAGGTGGGTCTCCAATACTTAGGTGTAACAACTCAATTAATTGTTTCCTTTTGAAGTCATATAGTTCTTTTTTAATTCAAAAATATTTTGTATATTAGTCACTCTGATTAGTCCCGAAAATGTCCCTCTACCAAGGATATTTAATTATTAACTTTCCTAGCAAAGACATTACTGAACCCCTGAAACCTCCATATTTTCATGGTGATTTGGGCATAATAATAGTACATATTGTATTGCTTTACTATCCATAAGACTGAATAAACAGTTAGTCTAAGTTAAAAGAACAGGATTCTTCCTGCTCTTTACTTCTGCACTTCTAATTCAATACAGAACTTGTTAAACTAAAATTTTTTATAACAAAATTTCTTCCTGTTACAGTTATGTGTGGTTTGAACTGAAAATATGCCAAATGATAAATATATAAACATCCGGACCACATGGCCCTATCTGATTAAGGCCAGAACAGGAGGCTTCATGGCGTTCACCTGTCAGTGTGCTGAGGTTTATCTTCTTTATCTTCAGATATACACAGATGCAGTGTTTATACTTATTTAGACCTGGCTCTCTCAGCACTGCTCTTGGAATGGGGCTAGCCTTGTTTCTGGTATTGCAATTGACTGCATTCATTGCAGAGAAGTGTAGAAGTGAACCATACATAGCTTATACCATTTGATCATATTGAAATATCATTACAACAAGTGACACAACTTGCATTGTGCTGTTAAGGCCTCACACCAAGTTAAATTATATCTCACAAGATTTCTTTTGATTGAAATGATTTGTGTAAAATACCTGGCTGACATTCATTCATCCAGGTATACAATAGACATCATTTAGGATTTTTAGTTAGCAGGCATTGGGGATAAGGAGGTGAATTAGACACAGAACCTTTACCAAGTCCATTTATAAAGTAAAGTTAGCAAGTAAACAGCTTAATTCATAAGGTTCACAATTGGTAAGGTCGAGATTCGTGAGCAGTAGACCCTCTCTCTAGGGCACAGAGAGGAGGGGCGATGTGTGGAAGACTCACAACTCTGGCCCCAGTCACCGTCACAGCACGTGGTTCCTGGGAGAGTTCTGACAGCTCCAGGCAAGGCTCCAGGTAACAGAATTGAATTCCTGTTCTAGAGCCCTGGGGTTCCTGGGGTGGGATGGGGAGAGGGGCCCTAATATTGCTTCTCCGCCAAGACGATGTACTACTGTACACAGTACACAGTAGTAGACTGCTGGTTACATCTGTTACTAATGCCAACGTATTTAATTCTAACCAAAACTCTGTCATCTATACACAGCATAACTCTCCTTTTACAGACAAAGCCACTATACAGAGAGTGTAAAGACCTTGTTCAAGGTCACACACATGGTATGTGGCTGAGCTCTGAGTCAGGCTGGAGCAGACTGGTTCCTGAGCCTGTTCTGACCCCTGAAGGTCACATGGATGCAGCTGAGTTAGTGTCCTCCCTAAAGCTTTCCTCCTTCAAATCTTGGATAAGGTTAGACACTGAGATTTTCTTATGTGTCAGAGAAGATGAACCTTCATCAGAGGTGAGTTGGTCCATGCTGACCATGCATCCCCAGCTCAGGGGTAGAGGGTACTGCCTGAGCATAGCCTGCCAGCCCTGGCTTAGCCCCTCCATCCAGCCCACTCCATCCTTATAACAGGGTATGGAGTTCCTAACAGTATGTTACCTGTGAGGTCTCAATCCTGAGGTGAGACCATGTGTACCTGGTTCCCTAAATGCATCCCTGTGTTATCCTGTGGGAGGAATGACTGGAGTCCAGGAAGCAGGTCCTATGTTCTAGGTGTCTGTCTGGTGGTTTCTGGTGATGCTGCAGAGTCCATAACTGGGTAAGGAGTGATGACTCTGGGACCCAGGGGGAGTAGAGCATCGACTCCAGTGACTGAGAAGATCCTGTTTACTCCAGTCCCTGAGTTTGTATTCTGGTTTTGATATTTATAATCAGTTATCATCACTACTGTTTTAAGCATCCAGTGGAGATGGGGTTCATGTACAGATGGAGACTTGGAAGTCAGAGGAACCCAGGGCAAATAAGTGACAGTTGTAAAATAATGGGTTAATTTTAGCATATTTAGAGGGAGAAAAGCATATGTTCAATTGAATTTTCTCCTTTTTCATTTACCTGAGTCTCAAGGACAGAGAAGCTATGTCTGCTGACCAGGATGAGGTGTTCTTCCGGTAAGGATGTGACAGGGCTGTGGACAGGTCTGCAGCTGCCCTCAGCGTTGGCCCCCTGGGACCTTCAGGTGTGGGAAGGGGAGGGTCTGAAGCCATCTCTAAGCTCCGGTGCGGACTCTGGGGTGTGCGTGTCACAGGTGGGTCCTTCCCACATTTGTACTGAAATGATGAGAGTCAGGGTGAGGGGGCCTCAGGGTGGGTTTGTGTGGACCACAGAAGTGCATCATTGGAGTCTTGAGCCTGAGGGATTATGAGGAATGAGGGCAGTGTGTTAGTGACCTTGAATTTCGATGGGGGAGCTCTGTCTTGCATCACTTATGGCCCTACTCAGTCTCTATACTCATCCCTGGGCTACTTTCTGGAGAGCATCTGGGAGCTTCTCTGATCAGCAGGAATAGAACAAGGCAGCAGTGGCCACTCTGGACATCAGAACTTTCTGCTTGGCTCTGTGCCCTCAGTCCAGCTGGATTTCCCTTCTTGCTGCCACCTTTCCTCTTAGAATGAATGAACCTCTTCAGTTTTCTGCTTCACTCACCTCTTCTTTGCCCCTTGCCTGCAGCCACTGTGCAGCAAAAGACTTTCTATTTATCCTTCTGTCTGCTTACAGTTGCTTTAAATTATATTTTACATCTTCTTTAGTTATGGCTTATAATACAAGGGTGTTCTGTCCTATAAAACCAAACTCTCAATATGCAAAGAGGGACAATGTGAAATTTAGAAAACCCAAATCTTTCTAAGTTATATAGTTTCTTCTCTTAGATCCCCAAATCCTATTTTTGCAGGCTAGAGTTGAATGATAACTCCTACTTTCTCTTTGTTTCTTGAAACAGCAATCTCTTTCTCTATTGAAGCATCATTTGTTGACTAGCTGAGAGGGATATTTCACATAAAATTAATGCAATAAAGAGAAAGGGACTTAGCATGTCTGAAAATCCCATATAGGGCTTCCCAGGTGGCTCAGCAATAAAGAACCTGCCTGCCAATGCAGGAGATGCAGGAGATGTGGGTTCGATGCCTGGGTTGAGAAGATCCCCTCAAGAAGGAACTGGCAACCCACTCCAGTATTCTTGCCTAGGAAATCCTGTGGACAGAGGACCCTGGCAGGTTACAGTCCAGGGATCACAAAAAGCTGGACACAACTGAGCGCACAGGCACTTTCTCCGGGACCCAGTCTCCAGATCATTCTGAGAAGAGAAGAAAGACTTGCAATCTCATCCACTCAACTTAATGGTTCCCTCCCCACCCTCTCCACAGTCACCTGTGAATTCCTGAAATCCTTGTCCTCATCTTTTGCCGGCCCAAGCAATGCTCTTGTATTTGCAGCCTTCTTGTAGTACGCTGCTTGACCCTGAGCTCAGTGCTGGGGGAGATCAATGCTGGATATCACTGAAGTTATTCTCTGTGGTCCAGTGTATTCCACAACTTGACCTGCAAGATCTTACACTTCTTGGGGACTGGCCAAGGTAATCAAAGGAAAGAATGGTACTCACAGTTTTTGATGCAACTTTTCTACTCCAGCCCTGGTCAGGGCGACCGGCTCTCAGGACCACGGAAGCAGGAGGTCAAAGGACCATGTTGCTCATATAAGGAGATGTTGAAGATTCAGAAGCTCATTGGTGTCTGAGCTTCAGAAAGGGGCAGATGCAGCCTCCGATAGTGCCTGAAATGGTGAAAGTTGTCGCTATTGGTTCTCAGGAGGGAGGGTGTAAGGGGTGGTCTATATAGACCCTGGTTGGCACCCTGATGCCTCCTCACAGGCTGATCCTGCAGCTGGGACTGTGACCTTGAGGACGTGGGGTCAGGATGGCTCTGGGCAGACACCTCTCCCTGCGGGGACTCTGTGTCCTCCTCCTCAGCACCATGGTGGGTGGTCAAGGTAAGAGCTGGCCCTCTGTCCTGGGTCTATGGCAGGGGAGTGGACCCCTTGGTGAAAGGAAGGGTGTCTGGAGTTCTGGAGCCGAGCCTCAGTGTTTTTGAACAAAAAGGAGCCACGCTGACTGTGAATACTGCTCCCTCTTCTGTGAGGGCTACACTGGTCATAGAGGCAGATTTTACAGAGCAGTGAGGTTTGGTCTGGACAGAGCTGGGTCAGCCTGAGTCCCTCCATTGTCTCCCTTGTTCTCAGGGAGCTTCTAGGAGTTCCAGTGGCTCCCAGTGTGTGGCAGGTCCAGCGACTGACCCCAGCTGGGACTCTGGGCTGTTCCCACACGCTCCACGTGCCTGGTGTGTGAGCACTGTCCCTGGGTCCCAGTGTTTCCCCTGTCTGTGCTCCTGTAGGCTCTGTGAGGGTGTGTCTGTGGACTGTGTGAGGAGTTTGTGTTTGTGTTCAAGGGTATGTGTGTTTGCAGGGGTGTGTGAGGAGTGTGTGAGGGGGTATGTGTGTGTATGTGGAGTGTGTGAGTACCTTGTGTGTGTCTGTGTGTGAGGATGTGTGAGGAGTTAGTGTGTGAGGAGTGTGAGAGAGTGTGTGAGGGTGAGGAGTGTGTGTGTGTGTGTGAGCGGGTGAGTGAGGAGTGTGTTTGGGTGTGAGGAGTGTGTGAGGTTGTGTGTGGAGTGTGTGTGATTGTGAGGCATCTGTGAGGAGTTTGTGTGTGTGTGAGGGTGTGTGAGGAGTGTGTGAGGGTGTGTGTGTGTGGAGTGTTGTGAGAGTGTCTGTGTGTGAGGAGTGAGTGAGGAGTTTGTGTGTGTGTGTGGAGTGGGAGTGTATGAGGAGTTTGTGTGTATGTGCGTGTGAGTGTGTGTGAGGAGTGTGTGGAGCCTGTCTGTGTGAGAGGAACAGGGCTGCTGAGCAGGGACTGAGTCTGCTGGTCTGTGAGGCACACAGGGTCCCCCAGGGCTGGGTGTCATGGCCGCTGCATGTAACCAGATCAGAGAGAATGGCGCGCCTGCCTGCCTCTCTCTGGCTCCTCTCCCCCACCCCGCAGGCTCCCCTCTGCATGTTGCTGCGTCTGCCCAGCAGTGGGCTCTGTGAGAGGCTCTGCCTGCTTATCTCACCTGTCCCCACCAGGTGTCCATTACGGAGCAGAAGCCCACAGCCAGTAGGGGGGACCTCTTGTCCGTAGAGATCAGTTGTTGTGCAGCCCCGGGTGTCTAAGTTCCCTAGTCTCTGCCCCGGTCCCTGTGACATTTCCTGACGTGCTGGGGGCCTGGGATGGTCCTTTCCCCTCCCAGGATCTGCTGTGACTCTGTAGGGAGCACTTTCTGCCTCGTGCCCTCTCCTGTCCCTCCCTGGAGCTGGTTTCCCCTGAGTGAGAGGACGGCTGGCGTCAGGGCTGGGGCTGCGGAGAATCTGGTCTCCAGTCTGGTGGAGGCGGCCCTCTCAGATGTGGGTGCTGGTCTGGCTGAGACTCAGTGCAGCCCCATCTCATCTCAGAGCTCTCTGTCATCCCCTAGACCTCAGCCTCCAGTCCACAGCTCTCCTTGGGAAGTCCCTTCCCTCCTCATCTCTGCTCCTTGAGTGCTGAGCAGATGCTGGTGAAGCATCTCCTCCTGAGGGCTCTGGAGGTCAGAGGTGGGTTTTGGTCTCACAAGGGGGAGATGATGGATGTTTTGATGCATGGCCCCTTCCTGTTACAAGGAAAATTGTAGGAAATGTCATCAGCTGTTTTTTAAGAAGCAAGAATATTTCACCAAAGCAAGCATTATTTTCATTTTCTTTGAAACAACACCATTCAGAGTTATCCTATAACATTTTATTCTTCTACTTCATGCTACAGTAGACTTGCTCCTTGTAAAGTAACAGTCTTGGCTTTTCTGAGCACTTGATGATTTCTCACACGTTACAGAAATCTCCACCTTGAAATTCATGATGGGCATTGGCATAAAACTATCTCTAAAATGCAGTTGATACCATTAGACAAAAATGTAGATCCTCAGGATTAGATAATTTGGCATATGTTGTTTTTTATCCCATTTTTACAATCCAGAATGTATTTTGGACATTTTTCTATATCATTAACTATTCTTTTACACACTAAAGCATTCTATTGTAGAATTAGAAAATACAAGCTCTCACAGGGATAGTACTGAATTTTTTAACTGCCTCCAGTTATTTCACTATATGCAGAAATGCAATATGCTCACCTGACCGCCTGTATTGAGCATTTAGTTGTTTTCAACAATTTATTGCTGTTATGAAAAATGTTACTCTGAACTTCCCTGTGTTTAACTGTAGGACCATCCACAATTGCTTCTCTTAATCATGTTCTAAAGGTGAGGCTTCCGGGAATTCCCTGGTGGTCCAGTAACTACGACTCCGTGCTCCCAGTGCCGGATCCCAGATTCGACCCCTGGTCGGGGAACTAGATTCCACATGTGGCAACTGAGAGTTTGCATGCTGCAGCTAAAGATCCTGCATATGGCCACTAAGACCTGGGCAGTCAAACAAATAGACAAATAAACAAATATTTAAATGTTGAAAAAAAAAGTGGAGTTTCTGCTTTATAGGCTGAGTACCTCTAAGGCTTTAAGGCTTTGTACCTATACCTTTAAGGTTTTTGGTACATAGAGATTAATGCTTGCCAGAAATAGCTGCATTGAACTTTAGTGCTACAAATGGTGAATGAGAATGTTAGTTTCCACATAGCTTCACCAACATTGTCTTCTTTTGAGGTTCTAAAATCTTAGCCAGTTTGGTAGGCAAATACTGGCATATATTAGGAATTTAATCCTTCGTTTGTGAATGACTTTGCTCATTACATTTGCCCTTTTTACTTTGTGACGGCTATCATTTTTGTCATGATTTGTATTCAAGCTCTTTATCCTACTACTATCATCTGCTGCAACAATCTACAGTGCATTTACTTACATGAACTCATTTGCGCACACAACAGTCCAGCAAGGCAGAATATATTTTTCATCCACCAAACAGATCACTGAGGCAAAGCAAAGTCACTTGCCCAAGATGAGTCAGTTGTAAGAAATAGAGGTAAGACTTGAAACCAAGCAGCTTGGGTGCAAGTCCCTGTCCTACTGAATTACATTGTTTATAGACTGGATATGCTTCCTTCAGCTTATTGTTTGATTTTTTTGGCTGTACCAAACCAGACAAGGAATCAAGCCTGTGGTACCTGAACTGGAAGTGCAGGGGGTCCTAATTGTTGGACCACCAGGGAAGTCCTGAATGGAAGTTTCTAATAATATTAATTGCCTGTTAAAATTTCCTGTTTTTGTTTCCACTTTCAAAGCCTTGTCAAGCATGTTCTTCCCCACTTCAAATTTAAATCAATTATTTTTACTTGTAATAATTTTATGAATATATTTACATGTGTAAATACTAAATAATTGTGTCAGTTATTTTATATATGATATGACATTCTACCTAATTTTATTGTATTTTTTCCAATGTCATTCCTGAATTATTTCTTTCTCTTTTCTTACTGATTTGAATGCCATAAATGTGCTAAATTATATCATTTCTATACCCTCTTTTCAGAATTTATTTAGACTTTAATTCCACAAATGTTTATTAATTTAAAGATGGGTTTGTGGGGCATTCAGTCCATACCCTTTGCAATTTACCAGATGCTGAGCCCTGATGATGGTGAATAAAGGTCCCTGGCCCATATTAACTGATACTCTAGTGAAGCTGGACAATAAAACCAGAAATTATAATAAACTCTGATAAGTGCCATCAGTGGGGACACCAGCAGGGACACCAGCAGGGTTTTTTTTTTTTTTTTTTTTTTTTCCCCAAAGAGTTAGCTCTTTGCATCAAGTGGCCAAAGTATTGGAGCTTCATCTTCGGTTTCAGTCCTTCCAATGAATATTCAGAATTGATTTCCTTTAGGATTGACTGATTTGATTTCCTGACAGTCCAAGGCACTCTCAAGAATCTTCTCCAACACCACACTTCAAAAGCATCAATTCTTTGGTGCGGCTTCCCAGGTGGTGCTAGTGGTAAAGCACCCGCCTGCCAATGCAGGAGACATAAGAGATGCAGTTTCCATCCCTGGGTTGGGAAGATCCCCTGGAGAAGAAATGACAGTCCACTCCAGTATTCTTGCCTGGGGAATCCCATGGACAGAGAAACCTGGCAGGCTATGGTTCTTAGGGTCACAAAGAGTTGGACACTACTGAAACGACTTAGCAAGCATGCATGCAGCTTTCTTTATGGTTCAGCTCTCACATCCATTCTTGACCACAGGAAAAAACATAGCTTTGACTATACGGACTTTTGTTGGCAAAGTGATGTCTCTGCTTTTTAATACACTGACTAGGTTTGTTATGGCTTTTCTTCCAAGGAGCAAGTGTCTTTTAATTTCATGGTTGCAGTCATTGTCCACAGGGATTTTGGAGCCCGAGAAAATAAAATCTGTCACTATTTCAACTTTTTCCCCATTGAATTTAGTTCAGATGGCCATTTCAAATATTCAGTTCAGTTCAGTCACTCAGTCATGTCTGACTCTTTGCGACCCCATGAATCGCAGCACGCCAGGCATCCCTGTCCATCACCAACTCCCAGACTTCACTCAGACTCGCGACCATGGAGTCAGTGATGCCATCCAGCCATCTTATCTTCGGTCGTCCCTCCCTTCTCCTGCCCCCAATCCCTCCCAGCATCAGAGTCTTTTCCAATGAGTCAACTCTTCACATGAGGTGGCCAAAGTACTGGAGTTTCAGCTTTAGCATCATTTCTTCCAAAGAAATTCCAGGGTTGATCTCCTTCAGAATGGACTGGTTGGATCTCCTTGCAGTCCAAGGGACTCTCAAGAGTCTTCTCCAACACCACAGTTCAAAGGCATCAATTCTTCAGCGCTCAGCCTTCTTCACAGTCC
>SJYR01004963.1:58531-80475 GCA_006410655.1 Kobus ellipsiprymnus
ACTGTATTTTCTTTTCTTTAAATATCTTCTAATTTTTTAAGAGTTTTGCTATCTAAGTTATGGTTGCTTTATAAAGAATTGAGATTTGTTTCCTCTTTTTCTGTTCTCTAGAATATGTTGTATAAGATTGGTGTTATTTTTTTTCCATAAATGTTAGACTTAATTCTTGAGCCACCTGGACTAGAGTTCCATGGGAAAATTCTTAATTATGAATTCAAATTCTTTAAGAAATAAAGGTCTATTCAGAATTTTTATTCTGTTTTTCTTATAAGAATTTTGATAGTTTGTATTTTTCTAAGCGTTTATTTTAAATTTTAAAATTTCTTAAAATCCTTTTGGTTATTTCTATGTATTTATTTTTGGCTGCACTGGGTCTTTGTTTTGGCGTGCAGGCTTTTTTCTAGTTGCGGCGCGCAGTGGCTACCCTGTAGTGCCCTGTGTGCTTTTCATTGTCATGCCTTCTCTTGTTGCAGAGCACTGACTCTAGGAGCACGGGCTTAGTAGTTGTGGCGAACAGGCTTAGTTGCTCTGCTGCATGTGGGATCTTACTGGATCAAGGGCCTGAACCCATGTCCCCTGCATTGGCAGGCAGATTCTTAACCACTGGACCACCAGGGAAGTCCCCCTTTTGGTTATTTTTGAATCCATATGATTTATAACAGTATACCATTTTCATTCCGTATAGCAGTAATGTGTGATTTCTCTTTTCCACACTAGGGTTGATTAATTTTATTAGTCTTTTTTTTTTTTAATAGGCTTTTCATTAGCTTAGTTGATTTTCATTGTTTTATGTTTATTTTTTCATTCATTAGTTTCTTCTCATTATTTTCTTCCTTCTTTTTTGATTCAATTTTCTGTTCTTTATCTTACTTTTGAGATAAATGCTTAAAACATTGATTTTTAAAGACTTTTTTTCTTTTCTAATGTATCCATTTAGAGATAAAAAATTTCTTCTAAGCGTGGCTTTAACTGTGTCCCACAAATTTTTGATATGTAGTGTTTTCCTTAACATTAGTTCAAAATAGTCTCTATTTTCCACTCTGATTACATTTTGATCCGTGGATCTTATGGAAGCAAATTATATAATTTTCAAACAAATAGTGACTTTCTAGTTATCTATTAAATATTGAATTTTAGCTTAAGTTCACAATGATCTGAGAACATACTTTGTGTCATTTCCAACACAGATTGTTGGAGCCTCGAGATGAGACTATCCATGTACAGGGAGCACTTTAATGTCAGATATTGAGGGTATCTGTATCGGTGGGGGGATATCCATGTAGAGAGGTGATCCAAATGGAGTAAGGAGAACATCCATGTGTGAAGGTAGCCTAGAATAGGGAAAAAGATGTTTTCATGAGGTCATGGAAGCAGTAGCTCTGTCCCATTGTGGAATGTCAAAGCCAAAAGAAGGTGAGGAAGGTGTCCATATTGCAGGCATCTTGGCACAGGTTGTGAGAGCTTAAATCAAGTCAAGATGGTATCCACATGAGAGGGCATCCTGATATTGATTGTCAGAGCCCAAGTGAGGTATCCATAAGCAGGGGAGGAGGTCGGTGGTGGGTGGTATGGTGGGGGATATAAGAGCCTAAAGAGAGTGAGCAGGGATTCCATGTAGAAAGGTAATAGTGTCATCATATTATGGGTATTAGAGACTGAACTCGGGTTAGGAGAGTATTTGCAAAGAGTAGAAGTAGCTCTGACCAAGTGAGGGCATTGGTGTCCAAGCAGGGTTGAGGAGAGCAGAGTGGGGGTGGGATGATGGGGAACTGATTACAAATGGAGGGTATATTAAAGATAATAGGAAGTAAATACATTAAGGATGAAGGAACCAAGTTTCTTATTATTGGAATAGAATAATAGGAAGAAACCTAGAATGGGTTTGTGGTATTAAGTTGAAATTAGAGATTATCATTGTGAACACATGGTTTTCTGTATCTGTGGAGATATACACACACATAGAAACAGAGATGAAATGTATGTGTGTGTATATGTTTTACCACAAATATACATATTTTTGTACAAACATTCTCTAGCTATGTTTATTGAGAAGGCCTCAAGATAATTCAATATCAATGAGCATAGCTAGTACCAAAATAGAAGCTTCCAAATACTGTTATCCCCTAAAAGGAACTAGAGTTGCTGATTTCAAGTTGGGGAAAGGATATAAAAGATAATCCTAGACTATCTTGTACCTGAAAGTAAGAAGGTCCTTAAAGAATGGTGAAAAGATGTAAAAATGAATAAAACTTTTTAAAAAGATGTAAAAAGGCAGAAATAACCAATTTGAAAAAAGATAAAGCAGTTTCTTATAAAGTAATCATATATATACTGAACCAATACTCATTCTTTATATCTTCAAATATTGTACCTTTATCCTTTTTTCCTCTCCTCTTCTAGAAGTCTAATTAAATGTTAGACCTGTTCTTTATATCTTTCATGTCTCTTAACTCATATTTTTTAAATTGAAATACAGTTGATGTAAAGTATTATGTTAGTTTTAGGTATGTCATCTAGTGATTTGACATTTGCATGTATTATAGAGGGATTACCACAATAAGTCTAGTAACCATCTGTCCCCATACAAAGTTATTACAGTATTATTGACCATATCCCTTATGCTGTAAATTACATCCCCATGACTTATGCATTTTGTAATTAAATGTTTGTACTTCCTACCCTATTCATCTAATCTCCCACCCCCGCCTTGCTAATCCACCACCCCTCTGGCAACCACCCATTTCTTTCTCTGTATCGATGAGTCTGTTTTCATTTTTCTTTGTTTGTTTGGTTTTTTAGATTTCACATATAAATTAGATCACATGGTATCTGCCTTTCTGTGACTAATTTACTTCACTTAACATAATACCCTCTAGATCCACCCATGTTATCACAAATGGCAAGGTTTCATTTTTTATGGCGGAGTAATATTGCATTGTATGTATGTATGTATGTGGGGCTTCCCAGGTGGCTCAGTGGGTAAAGAATCCACCAGCAATGCAGGAGATGTAAGAGAGTGGGTTTGATCCCTAGGTTGGAAAGATTCCCTGGGGAAGGAAATAGCAACCTATTCCAGTATTCTTGCCTGAAGAATCCCATGGTCAGAGGAGCCTGGGGTCACAAAGAGTTGGAAACGATAGAAGCAACTGAGCACATACACACATGTATGTATGTATGTATCTATATAAACCACAGCTGCTTTATCCATTCATCTATTGATGGACATTTAGGTTGCTTCCGTGTTTTAGTTATTGTAAATAATGCTTCAGTGAACACTGAGGTGCATATATATTTTTTTGAATTAGTTTTTGTTTTCTTAGGGTGACTACCCAGAAGTGAAATTGCTGGATCTTGCGGCAGTTCTATTTTTTAATTTTTTGAGGAAACTCCATACTGTTTCCATAGTGGCTATACCATTTTACAACCCCAGACAGTACAAGAAGATTCCCTTTCTCCACCTTCTTGTGAACACTTGTCATTTATGGCCTTTTTGATAATAGCCATCCTGATAGGTGTGAGTTGGTATCTCTTTGTCATTTGATTGCATTTCCTTGTTTATTAGTGATGTTGAGCATCTTTTCATGTGCCTTTTGACCATCAGTATGTTGCCTTTGGAAAAATGTCTATTCATGTCCATTGTCTAATCAGATTTTTTTTTTGAATGTTGACTTGTATGAGTTCTTTGTATTTTGAATATTAACCCCTTATTGGATATATCATTTGCAAATATCTTTTCCCATTCAGGAGACTGCCTTTTCATTTTATTGATGATGTCCAAAAACTTTTTAGTTTGATTTCATCTCATTTGTTTATTTTTGCTTTTGCTTCCCTTGCCTAAAGAGACAGTTCCAAAAATATATTGTTGAAACCAGTGTCACAGAGTATGCTGCCTGTGTTTTCTTCTGGGAGTTTTTTTGTTTCAGGTCTTATATTTTAAATCTTTAATCCATATTTGAGTTTGTTTCTGTATACAGTGTAAAAAAGTTATTTGGTTTGATTCTTTTGCATGTAGCTATCTAACTTTCCCAGCATCATTTATTGAAGAGGCTGCCTTTACTACACAGTATATTCTTGCCTTTTTTGTAATATGTTAAATATATAAGTGATGTATTTTGTAATACATTAACTGTATAATATAATACATTAACTATATATATATTTCTAAGCTCTCTATTATGTCCCACTGATCTATCTGTCTGTTATTATGCCAGTATCATAGTGTTCTGATGAGTCTAGCTTTGTAGTATAGTTTGAAATCAAGAAGCAGGATGCCTTCAACTTTTTTTCTGCCATTGCTTTGGCTATTCAGGACCTTTTGAATTTCCATACAAGTGTTAGGATTCTTTGTTCTAGTTCTATGAAAAATGCCCTTGGTATTTGGTAAGGATTGCATTGAATCTGTAGGTTGTCTTGAGTAATATAGTGATTTTAACAACTTTAATCCTTCCAGTCCATGAGCACAGTCAATTTTTTCATTTGTTTGTGTTGTCTTCAGTTTCTTTCAACAATATCTTATAGTTTTCAGAGTCCAACTCTCAGATTTATTCTTAGGTATTTTATTCTTTTTGAGGCAATTGTAAATGGAATTGTCTTCTTGATTTTTTTCCTAATAACTTATTATTAGTGTATAGAAATCCAACATATTTCTGTGTATTAATATTGCATCCTGAAACTTTATAGATTCATTTATTGCAGTAGTGTTTTGGTGGCATCTTTGGGATTTTCTACATATAGTATCGAGGCATCTGCAGACAGTCACAGCTTTGCTTCTTTTCTTCCAATTGGATTCGTTTTATTTCTTGTCTGATTACTGTGGCTAGGAATGCTCTTATGTTTTTCGTCTCTAGCTTCTCTGTGTTGCATTATGGAAAATTCTTTTCATGTTTATATTCTAATTTACTAGTATTAATTTTCCCTGGATTTATTCTGTTATTAGTCTGATCCATTGAGTTTATGTTTTTAATTTCTAGGTGTTTGGTTTGATTTTATTTGGATCTGCTTTTTTCCTTTTGCTTAAATTTTCAGGTCTTTTATTTCTTACTAAACAAACCTGATTTTATAGCCTGAACATAGGTGGTTCACTTATCTGATTTTGTAGTTCTGTTATCTTTTGTTTCCACTGACTATTGCTTGTGGTGTCTTCTTTCCTTGTATACTTTATACTTTTGACTATGAACTATAATTACCCTTGAAATTTTTTTGTGGAAAATTATTCAAAGCCTAAAATAAGTCTTGGATTTATCCAGAAAACACTTTGAGTCTGCTTCTCTTGGGTGTCCTAAGAGTATTAACTATACTAAAATAACTTTCAACTAAATTCTTAGCATGGACTTTCTTGGACTTTATAGATTGTATGAATATGGGTTGTAATCTTTTGTGTGAGCCACACTGAGGTTGTGAACCCCAGAAATGGTGGCAAGAATACACAGAAGAACTGTACAAAAAAGATCTTCAAGACCAAGATAATCACAATGGTGTGATCACTCACCTAGAGCCAGACATCCTGGAATATGAAGTCAAGTGGGCCTTAGAAAGCATCACTACAAACAAAGCTAGTGGAGGTGATGGAATTCCAGTGGAGCTATTTCAAATCCTGAAAGCTGATGCTGTGAAAGTGCTGCACTCAATATGTCAGCAAGTTTGGAAACTTCAGCAGTGGTCACAGGACTGGAAAAGGTCAGTTTTCATTCCAGTCCCAAAGAAAGGCAATGCCAAAGAATGCTCAAACTACTGCACAATTGCACTCCTCTCACATGCTAGTAAAGTAATGCTCAAAATTCTGCAAGCCAGGCTTCAGCAGTATGTGAACTGTAAACTTCCAGATGTTCAAGTTGGTCTTAGAAAAGGCAAAGGAACCAGAGATCAAATTGCCAACATCTGCTGGATCATGGAAAAAGCAAGAGATTTCCAGAAAGACATCTCTTTCTGCTTTATTGACTATGCCAAAGCCTTTGACTGTGTGGATCACAATAAACTGTGGAAAATTCTGAAAGAGATGGGAATACCAGACCACCTGATCTGCCTCTTGAGAAACCTGTATGCAGGTCAGGAAGCAACAGTTAGAACTGGAGATGGAACAACAGGCTGGTTCCAAATAGGAAAAGGAGTACGTCAGGCTGTGTATTGTCACCCTGCTTATTTAACTTATATGCAGAGTACATCATGAGAAACGTTGGGCTGGAAGAAGCACAAGCTGGAATCAAGATTGCTAGGAGAAATATCAATCGCCTCAGATATGCAGATGACACCACCGTTATGGCAGAAAGTGAAGAGGAACTGGAAAGCCTCTTGATGAAAGTGAAAGGAGAGTGAAAAAGTTGGCTTAAAGCTCAACATTCAGAAAATGAAGATCATGGCATCTGGTCCCATCACTTCATGGGAAATAGATGGGGAAACAGTGGAAACAGTGTCAGACTTTATTTTTGGGGGCTCCAAAATCACTGCAGATGGTGATTGCAGCCATGAAATTAAAAGATGCTTACTCCTTGGAAGAGAAGTTATGACCAACCTAGATAGCATATTCAAAAGCAGAGACATTTACATTGCCAACAAAGGTCCGTCTAGTCAAGGCTATGGTTTTTCCAGTAGTCATGTATGGATGTGAGAGTTGGACTGTGAAGAAAGCTGAGCACCAAAGAATCGATGCTCTTGAAGTGTGGTGTTGGAGCAGACTCTTGAGAGTCCCTTGGACTGCAAGGAGATCCAACCAGTCCATTCTGAAAGAGATCAGCCCTGGGATTTCTTTGGAAGGAACGATGCTAAAGCTGAAACTCCAATACTTTGGCCACCTCATGTGAAGAGTTGACTCATTGGAAAAGGTCTCTGATGCTGGGAGGGATTGGGGGCAGGAGGAGAAGGGGACGACCGAGGATGAGATGGCTGGATGGCATCACTGACTCAATGGACGTGAGTCTGAGTGAACTCCAGGAGTTGGTGATGGACAGGGAGGTATGGCGTGCTGTGATTCATCGGGTCGCAAAGAGTCAGACACGACTGAGCGACTGAACTGACTGACTGACTGACTGATTGTGATTTAAAGCAGGTGATTTTTCTAGCGTTTAAAGTTTGGAGGGTGACATTTCCAATTTACGTTTACTGTGAGGTGTTGGTTTGAAAAGTCCCTGCTTTATGAGGGTATCATTAACTAGATTCCTACTTGGGAATACTCAGCACTTTGTCTTCTGATCTCCAAATCAGCCAGGGCAGTTAGCAAATGCCCTCAAGGCAAAAGTTAGCTTCAGTATTCACTTTACTTCTCTGGGGGCTTCTGCCTTGACTTAGTTTCTTTGGTGTGAATATTGCATAATTTTTCCTAACTTCTGGATATGTTAAAGAAGATTTTAAAATAATATTCTGAATTATTTTCAGTGAAAGAGTTAATCTAAGTACCTATTTCATGCCAGAAGTTGAAGTTTACATACAATGTTTTTAAAAATTATGCTTAATATTGCACCTGATTTTCCACAGTTTGCTGTGATCCACACAATCAAAGGCTTTGGCATAGTCAATAAAACAGAAGGAGATGTTTTTCTGGAACTCTCTTGCTTTTTCAATGATCCAACGGATGTTGGCAATTTGATCTCTGGTTTCTTTGCTTTTTCTAAATCCAGTTGGAACATCTGGAAGTTCACGGTTAACATACTTTTGAAGCCTGGCTTGGAGAATTTTGAGCATTGCCCTGCTAGCATGTGCTGCTTCTGCTGCTAAGTTGCTTCAGTCGTGTCCGACTCTGTGACCCCAGAGAGACGGCCTCCTACTAGGCTCCCCCGTCCCTGGGATTCTCCAGGCAAGAACACTGGAGTGGGTGCTAGCGTGTGAGATGAGTGCAATTATGTGGTAGTTTGAGCGTTCTTTGGCATTGCCTTTCTTAGGGATTGGAATGAAAACTGACTTTTTCCAGTCCTGTGGCCACTGCTGAGTTTTCTAAAGCCTTTGACTATGTGGATCACAAAAATCTGTGGAAAATTCTTAAAGAGATGGGAATACCAGACCGCCTGATCTGCCTCCTGAGAAATCTGTATGCAGGTCAAAAAACAGCAGTTAGAACTGGACATGGAACAACAGTCTGGTTCCAAATAGGGAAAGGAGTACATCAAGGCTGTATATTATTACCCTGATTATTTAACTTATATGCAGAGTTTAACATCATGCGAAATGCCGGGCTAGGTGAAGCACAAGATGGAATCAAGGTTGCTGGGAGAAATATCAATAACCTCAGATATGCAGATGACACCACTCTTATGGCAGAAAATGAAGAAGAACTAAAGAGCCTCTTAATGAAAGAGGAGAGTGAAAAAGTTGACTTAAAACTCAGCGTTCAGAAAACTAAGATCATGGCATCTGGTCCCATCACTTCGTAGCAAATAGATTGGGAAGCAATGGAAAGAGTGAAAGACTTTAATTTCTTGGGCTCCAAAAATCCCTGAAGATGGTGACTGCAGCCATGAAATTAAAAGAGCTTGCTTCTTGTAATAAAAGCTATGACCAACCTAAACAACATATTACAAAGCAGAGATATTACTTTGTCGACAAAGGTCCTTCTGGTCAAAGCTTTGGTTTTTCCAATAGTCATGTACGGATGTGAGAGTTGGACTATAAAGATAGCTGAGTGCCAAGGAATTGATGCTTTTGAACTGTGTTGTTGGAGAAGACTCTTGAGAGTCCCTTGGACTGCAAGGAGATCCAGCCAGTCCATCCTAAAGGAAATCAGTCCTGAATATTCATTGGAAGGACTGATGCTGAAGCTGAAACTCCAATACTTTGGCTGTCTAATGCGAAGAACTGACTCATTGGAAAAGACCCTGATGCTGGGAAAAATTGAAGGCAGGAGGAGAAGGGGATGACAGAGGATGAGATGGTTGGAGGGCATCACCGACTCGATGGACATGAGTTTGAGTAAGCTCTGGGAGTTGGTGACGGACAGAGAAGCCTGGCATGCTGCAGTCGGTGGGGTCATAAAGAGTCGGACACAACTGAATGACTGAACTGAACTGGTTACACGTGATACAAAATCCGAAGATACAAATTGGTATACAGTAAAAAGTATGTCTTTCTCTAATCTTTGTCATTCAGCCTCCAGTTCTCATAGAAAGCCACTGTTAGTTTTTTATAAGTGGATTAAATATGCTTATTTTATAATTCTAAATCAATTGGTTATTTTACTCCACAATTGCCCAAGTTAGGTTGTTATTTTGAAATTTTATTTTTCGGGGTCATAAATTTTTACTCTAGTTTTCTAAACTATAAATTTTTTGTATGAAAGTGATCTTTTATACATGAAATAACCAAGAATGTTTCAATATGAGTTTCAGTTTATGAACCTAACTCCAAGAATTTTTATTTTTCATCATGAAAACTGCTAATGCATGAAAAGCATAAGGGTGGAGATAATGAATTTATTTCTAAAGAAAAATATGTGGTTTCCTCTATCTCCAGTTTTTCACTGGATATTTTCTAGTATAGTTCTCTTCATGAATATCCATTTGAATTAATAATAAAAAATGATTTACGCTGCCCCTTTTTTGATATTCATTTTTTTCCTTCATGTAACAAATATTAGTTATTTTGCTACTCTGTGCTAGGTATCATCCTTTGTACTGGAGGTAGCAGTGAACAGTCCTGACCTTCATGGAGAGGCACCATTTTGGGGGGCTAGCCAGTGAACAAAAACAGACAAATATATAATATATAAGGTAGGATAAATTTATTGGGAAAAGTAAAGGAAAGTAAGGGTCATAGAAAGCACAAAGGATTGAAGAAGAGACTGCTGCGTGATATAGGGTTAAGGTCGAGTTATGTCTCACATGAAGTGAGGGTATGCATACTTCCTTCAGATGGAGAAGTGCCTGGTATATTTGAGAAACAGGTGTGAAGGAGTGAGTAGTGGAGAGAGTTAGGGCTAAGAGTTGTGGTTGGGGCCAGACCCAAATTACTCAGGGCATTGTAGACCATTGTGAGAACTTTGACTTTACTTTGAATATAATGGGAAGCCATTGGGTTTTGAGTGAGACATAATTTGACTTGAAATATTTTTCTTCCCGAATTAAAAAATATATTTTGTTTATTCACTTTTGGCTGTGCTGGGTCTTTGTTGCTGAGCAGGGGTTTCTCTAGTCGTGGAGAGTGGAGCCTCCTCTCTAGTTGTGGTGCAGGCTTCTTATTGCGTGCCTTCCTTTGTCGCAGAGTACTGGGCTCTAGGGCTTCAGTAGCTGAAATTCCTGGGCTCTAGAGCACAGGCTCAATAGTTGTGGTGCACGGGCTTAGCTGCTCCGTGGCATGTGGGATCTCCCTGGATCCAGGGATCCAACCCATGTCTCCTGCATTGGCAGGTGGATTCTTTACCACTGAGCCACCAGGGAAACCTCTTCCCAAATGTTTAATGAAATTTTCCAAACATTTAAAACAGTTGAAAAAAAATAGTATGAGTATCCATTTGCCCACCTGTTGGTTTCAGCAGCTGTTAACCTTTTGCCTTTATTGTTTTATCTATGTCTGTCCATCTGTCTGTTTTTGCTGAGCCATTTGAAAGTTGCAGATACAACACTTCATCCTTAAAAATATAATCACAATGCCATAATATTATTTATTGACGCAGATATCCATTAATGATTCTTGCCTGAATTCATTTCTTTGGGGTGTTACTTTGGTTTGAAGTTTGATCTGTTTGGTTGCAGTGTGGGAAATAGACTGTAAGTTTGAGTGGAGGCAGATTCCAGCTATTCAGCTATCGCAGAAGATGGACTAGAGTGATAGCTGTTGTGGTGGTGAGAAATGGTCACAATATGGCTATATTTTGAAGAAAAGTCACCTGTATCTGCTCATGTTAGGACCAAGAAAGAGAAGTCAAAAGTGACTTAAAGGCTTTTATTAATAAATGGAGTTGCAGTTTGCAGAAATTGGGAAGATCATGGGAGGATCAGGTTTGGGGACTGGGGGTCAGGAATTTGACTTCAGTCATTCTAAGTTCAGAACATCTGTTAGACTTCCAAGTTGAATTATTGAGTAAACAGAGGGAATAGAGACCTGGGTTCAGATGTTTGGGCTAGAAGTAAATATTAGGGAGTCATGAAGAAATAGTGGTGTTGAAAGCTACAAGTTGAGATACGGTGGATAATACAAGTTGAGGTAAATGTAGACAGTAGTAGAGGTTCAAGGGCTGACCCCTGGGGTACTATAATGTTTAGAAATCAGAAACAGGAGGAGGAATCAGAAAATGAGACTGAGTATGTACTAAAAACTCCATTTACATAATATTTAAAATAGGCATTCTTTAAAGACTATATTGAGATAAAGAAATAATATGGAAAATTTGAATTGCAGAATTATTACAGAGTAAAAACAGCACTGGGTAAGAAAGAACGTACCATTTTTCAGAAAATGAGTGGCCTATAGGTAGGTACTTTTGTATCTTCCCATTCTCTATACCTTTCACTTTCTTTTCTTACCTTGTTGCATTAACAAGGACTTCCAGGGAGATATTGAAGAGGAGTGGTGAGAGGGAACATCGTTGCTTGTACCTGATCTAAAGTCTGATGTTAGAGATGTAGGTTTTTCTTCGTTATTCTCTATCAAATTGAGAAATTTCCCTCTATTGCTAGTTTATTATGAATAGATAATGGATTTTGTTAAATGCCTTTTCTGCATCTGTTGATATGATCATGTGATCATGTTGGTGTGATAGATTACATTGATCTTCAAATGTTAAATGAACCTCACATACCTGAGGTAAATCCCAGTTTGTCTTTGTGTGTAATTCTTTTTATGCTTTTTAAAATAAAACTTGTTAATATTTTGTTGAGTTAGGTTCTTAATTTACAGTATTAATTCATTCCTTACAGAAGAAAAATCTCCTTATAAATCTACTTTTGTGTTCTTCCATTAAAAATATATTTCTGTTGATTTGGAGAGACAATTTATTGAAGTGATAAAAAGCAAAATGCCCAGTTTTGAATCATGTGACTTTTGGCAAGTTACTTCTATTTCTGTGCTGCAGTTTCTTGAGCTATCGTAGTATCTATCTCATAGAATTGTTTTGAAGTTTAAATGAGTTATTAAATGGAAAGCACTAAAAACAGTGCCTGTTGTTAGTTAGTCGCTAAGTCACGTCTGACTCTTTTGCAACCCCATGAACTCTAGGCCGCCAGACTCCTCTATCCATGGACTTTCCCAGGAGAGAATGCTGGAGTGGGTTTCCAGTTCCTTTTCCAAGGGATCAAAACCACGCCTCCTATATTAGCATGCAGGTTCTTTACCACAGAGCCACCAGGGAAGTGCCCAAAATAGTGCCTCGAACATTATAAATTTTGAATAAATGTAGTTGGCACTTTTGGGTTTTTTTTTTACTTTGTTGGGGTTTTTTTCCCCTGGGGAAAAGAACAAGCTGAACTTAAGAAATGAAACAAAATGTGTTTTAAAAAGCTAAGAGGTGTCACCTCCAACAGGAAACTGTCCTAGCCATCTTTCAAATTTCTATTGTATCTAACATGCAGGTCTGTCTTAACTTTCTACTAAGATTATCTAACTAGGGTGTCCTCCGTAGAAGTCGCTAACATTCTCAAGAGAAGAGACCAAGTCCTATTCATTCATTCATCCAGTCAACAAATATTTCAGCTCTTCCAGATGTACAAGCTGGATTTAGAAAAGGCAAAGGAACCAGAGATCAACTTGCCAACATCCACTGGATCATAGAAAAAGGAAGAAACTTCTAGAAAAACTTCTGCTTCACTGACTATGCTAAAGCCTTTGATTGTGTGGATCACAACAAACTGAAAAATTTTGAAAGAGATGAGAATACCAGACCACCTTACCTGCCTCCTGAGAAATCTGTATACAGGTCAAGAAGCAGCAGTTAGAACCAGACGTGGAGCAATGGGCTGGTTCAAAATTTGGAAAAGAGTACGTATATTGTCATCCTGCTTGTTTAACTTATATGCAGAATACATCGTGTGAAATGCTGGGCTGGATGAAGCTCAGGGTGGAATCAAGATTGCCAGAAGAAATATCAATAGTAACCTCAGATATGCAGATGATACCACCCTTGTGCCAGAAAGTGAAGAACTAAAGAGCCTCTTGATGAAAGTGAAAGAGGAGGGTGAAAAAACTGGCTTAAAACTCAGCATTCAGAAAACTAAGATTATGGCATCTGGTCCCATTACTTTGTGGCAAATAGATGGGGGGAAAATAGAAACAGCGACAGACTTTATTTTCTTGGGCTCCAAAATCCCTGCGGACAGTGATTGCAGCCATGAAATTAAAGGACGTTTGCTCCTTGGAAGAAAAGTTATGACCAACCTAGACAGCATGTTACAAAGCAGAGACATCACTTTGCCATCAAAGGTCCATATAGTCAAAGCTGTGGTTTTTCCAGTGGTCATGTATGGATGTGAGAGTTGGACCATAAAGAAGGCTGAGTGCCGAAGAATTGATGCTTTTGAACTGTGGTGTTGGAGAAGACTCTTGAGAGTCCCTTGGACTGCAAGGAGATCTAACCAGTCAGTCCTAAAGGAAATCAACCCCGAATATTCATTGGAGGGAGATGCTGAAGCTGAAACTCCAATACTTTGGCCACCTGATACAAGAGCCAACTCACTGGAAAAGACCCTGATGCTGGGAAAGATTGAAGGCAGGAGGAGAAGGGGACGACAGAGGACAAGATGGTTGGATAGCATCACCGACTCAACGGACATAAATTTGAGCAGGCTCCAGGAGATATGAAGGGCAGGGAAGCCTAGTGTGCTGCAGTCCATGGGGTCGCAAAGAGTCGGACATAGTTGAGAGATGGAGCAACAAGAACAATGGTAGGCAGTGAATATAAAAGATAATGCTTTCACTGACTTTCCATTCTAAAGGAGGAAGCTAGACAATAAACCAAAACAAGAAGAGGTTTGATTGATGGAGTGGCAGAGCACAAAACATCTTCAATAACATTTCTTGACCTAGTCATCAACTAAGTGTAGAGGATGAGAAAGGATGAATTAATAGTTGATAGTAAAATCTGGCACAATTGCCACTGTAGAAACCCTGGAAATGAAACAATGTTATCATTCTTAAATTTTTACCCTAATCCAGGCATAGTACTAAATAGTGTAGCTCTGTAACAATAAGTACTGTGTGTCAATTATGCCCTTTAATTCTCACAGCTGCCCTACCCTGAATGCTAAGTAATGTGCCCATTTTACAGAAAAATAAAAAGCTTAGGAGTTTAAGTGTTTTGTTTAAGGTTACATAGGTAGTAAGTATCAGAACATAGACTTTATTCTAGATTCCAAGACAATGCTTTTAATCTTGTTCTACAAGCTGGTAATTTCTTCTAAACAGGCAGCTAATTTGGGAGAAGGGTAATGGTGTATGTTTGGGGGCACAATTAAGTGTTGAAGATTAAGCCTGTAAATCAGATTCAAAGTGTAAAACTACCAGTCAGTAAGAAAAAAGATTAGTACCCTTGCTAGAAGTAATTTCCATTTCCTCTGATCTCCTATAGGTCTCCTATAGGTTATGATTATACCATCCTATCACTTGCCCTTTGCCAGATTCTTAACCACTTCCAACTGAATTTTTTTCTTCTGGCAAATGGACATGATGATACCTGCCAAGCCTGTACAAGTACTGTATAGGAAAGACTTGTAAAGTGGAATAAAGTTTTAATTATTCTAATGGACTATAGCCTACTGAAGGGTGGTCTCTGGGTTATATATTTTTCTATGCCCCATAGGACAAAAAGGGATCATTCTATGATGTTTTGCAGGCACTTAGTAAATATTAGCTGAATAAATGAATGACTCCTCACTTGTTAAAGCTTTCCTCATATTAACAACTTATAACAGAAATATGTGTGCTGTCAGAGCTTTATTAGTAATTCCAGCTATCTTGATACCTTGAGTTAGCCTGAGCTGTACTGCATCTTGGACTTTAATTGTAATAAAGTAGGTTTTGTTTCTGAGAACCATTTTAGTTCATTTTTAGCAACCTTGCCTGATGCATAAACAGTTTGGCAGAGAGGAGGAACGTGATATAGTGGAGGCAGTTGGCTTGCTGACGCAAGAACACTTTGAGTTTGTGATGCTTAGCTGTAGGTGCCGATGAGATGCTGTGGCAGATGCTGCACAATGCTCATTAGAAACAGGTAGATTTTTAGTATGAACATCTGAACTAAAACTAGCTCTTAGGCTTTGGTCATCCAAATTGAAATCTGAAAGTTTTAATTTTAGTATAATAAAGAAATTTCAGAATATAATAAAATCTGGCACCATGTCGAATAACATGCTCCTAACAAATCTGAGAAATTAGTTTTAGTTATGAGCCCTTCATATTTAAAAATATCACTGTTTCAAACTTGTTTATTTAAGGGTATCCTCTTCATACTGTTCATATTCAGAAAGGAAGCTTTAATTTCCTGTTTTGACTCTGATCATATTAATTTAAAGAAGTCTCTTTACATTTCTTCCCTCAATTTTCATTGTAATACAAGAACAGGGGATAACCTTTAGCCACTCCTTATGTGCTAAAGAATAGTGTGAGCCTTAGAACTAGTCCAAGGGGTGTTTTGAAGACTGTTCTGCTTTTAAATACTTCTACTCATTTATAATGATATCTAAAATTATAACACAAGAGGTTCGTTCCTTTGATTTAAGGTTTTGTTCCTGTTAAGATGCAGATATCCCTGAAGGATTTTAAAAGTTGCTTTTAGGTACTGTTCTTCTAAGTGATGGAAATAAAAGCAGTGAACAAAACTGACTGTGCCCCTGTGGACAGACAATATATTCACAAATAAGTAATAAAAACGGTAGGGAACTGTTTTTTCATCCAAAATGGGTTAGAAAATCCTCTATAATAGTGTTACATTTGACAGAGACTTAAAGTCAGGGTATGAGCCATATGAATATCTGAAAGGTCATTCCAAGCAGAAAAAATGATGCAAAGAACAAAGGACCTGAAACGAGTGCATGATTGGTATGTTTAAGAAATAGCAAGGAGGCTGGTATGGCTGGGATGAACTGAAGAAAGAGTAGAAATGAGAAATGGTCAGTGAGGAAATGAATGAGTGTGTAAGTATGTATCCTTGGGCAAATTTTAAAAAAAAATAAACTTGTTTGAGTAATTTTAGATTTACAAGAAGCTGTTAGGATAATATTCCCATCTACCTCTTATCCAGTTTCCCCTAATGTTTACATCTTATATTACCATAGCATCTTTGACCAAACTAAGAAACCAGCATTGGTACGTTGTTATTAACTAAGCTTCAGATTTAATTTGGATGTCATAGTTTTTCTGCTAGTGTCCCTTTTTTATTCTAGGCCCCTTTCCAAGATATCTTATTGCATTTAATCTTCATGGCTCCTTGGTCTCTTCTGGTGTACGACAGTTGTTAAGTCTTTCCTTGTTTCCTATGACCTTGACAGTCTTAAGGAATTCTGGCCAGGTGTTTTATGGAATGTTCTTCAGTTGAATTAATCTGATAATGTTTTCTAAATGACTCGACTGGGGTTATAGATATTTTTTAGAAGAATACACAGAAGTGAAGTCCTCTTTTCCAAGAAGTGAGACAATGAGAATTAACTGTCCCTGACTTCAGGGCTGACTCACTTCCAAATTAAAGTATACTGGGAAACCTGCAAACACTGTCTTAACCAAGGGGTCAAGGTTAATATTACCAGTGATAAGTTATATTAACTTGATGTGGTGAGTTGAACAGATTTTGATATAACATGTGAACAAAACCTAATTTTTGAGAAAGTTTTGTGAACAAAGCCTGATTTTTTGAGAAAGCTATGATTTTTACATAGACTCAGCACATAATCTGTGGCAAGGTTAATTTAAATATAGATGTTTGACATTTCTTCTTATCCATGGTTATCACTACTTAGCATCTTAGGCTGTTGTCATTTTGTGGTGTGTGTATGAGAGAGAGACAGAAGAGGAGAGAGGAAAGGAGAAGAACGTGAGGCAGGCTTTTCTGTTTGTGTCTGCTTTTGTTGTCAGCCACAAGTATATCATATCAATAGTTGCAGTGACCAAAGACTACATTGATCATTGTGGTCACTAGTTTGTTAATTTGAAAAGTCCTGATCTTTACATCCTTATAACTCTCTCTCAACTAAGGTTTGGCTGTATTAAACACTATTATTACCCCAAATAGTTTTATTTCTGTTGTAAATTCAAGAGACTTTTAAAATGTTTATCTCTATTAAAATGCATCGTAGTTGACTTACTTTGCATTAGGAAACAATTAATATTGGACTAGTGGGTTGAAGATTTGTGTTCTACTTTCTGCCCCCATTACTTTCCTGAATGTGACTGATTCACTTGACTCATTTTTCTTATCTATAAAATGGGAATAATCACATCTTCAGCTATGCCTACTATTCAACATGCATTCTAGGACATGTTCTATTTAAATAGATTTTTAAAAAATATATTAATTAATTTATTTTAATTGGAGGCTATATTTAAATAGATTTTTAAAGGCCATTAAATAGTTTGGGTAAAAATAGTTTCTAGCAAAATATTCTACTTAGGCAGTTAACAGCTGCTCCTTACAGACTGTTTGAGGGATTGCTGTTGTTCGGTCGCTGAGTCGTGTCTGACTCTTTGCAACCCCCTGGACTGCAGCATGCCAGACTTCTCTGTCCTTCATTCTCTCCCAGAGGTGATGGAATTCCAGTTGACCTCTTTCAAATCCTGAAAGATGATGCTGTGAAAGTGCTGCACTCAATATGCCAGCAAATTTGGAAAAACTCAGCAGTGGCCACAGGACTGGAAAAGGTCAGTTTTCATTCCAATCCCAAAGAAAGGCAATGCCAAACAATGCTCAAACTACCGCAAACTTGCACTCATCTCACATGCTAGTAAAGTAATGCTCAAAATTCTCCAAGCCAGGCTTCAGCAATATGTGAACCGTGAACTCCCTGATGTTCAAGCTGGTTTTAGAAAAAGCAGGGGAACCAGAGATCAAATTGCCAACATCCGCTGGATCACGGAAAAAGCAAGAGAGTTCCAGAAAAACATCTCTTTCTGCTTTATTGACTATGTCAAAGCTGTTGACTGTGTGGATCACAATAAACTGTGGAATATTCTGAAAGAGATGGGAATACCAGACCACCTGACCTGCCTCTTGAGAAATGTATATGCAGGTCAGGAAGCAACAGTTAGAACTGGACATGGAACAACAGGCTGGTTCCACATAGGAAAAGGAGTACGTCAAGGCTGTATATTGTCACCCTGTTTATTTAAATTCTATGCAGAGTACATCTGCAGAAGGCAGTGGCACCCCACTCCAGTACTCTTGCCTGGAAAATCCCATGGATGGAGGAGCCTGGTAGGCTGCAGTCCATGGGGTCACTAAGAGTCAGACACGACTGAGCACCTTCACTTTCACTTTTCACTTTTATGCATTGGAGAAGGAAATGGCAACCCACTCGAGTATTCTTGCCTAGAGAATCCCATGGATGGGGGAGCCCGGTGGGCTGCCATCTATGGGGTCACACAGAGTCGGACGCAACTGAAGTGACTTAGCAGCAGCAGCAGAGTACATCTTGAGAAATGCTGGGCTGGAAGAAGCACAAGTTGGAATCAAGATTGCCGGGAGAAATATCATTAACCTCAGATATGCAGATAATAGCACCCTTAAAAAAAAGTGAAGAGGAACTAAAAAGCCTCTTGATGAACATGAAAGAGGCGAGTGAAAAAGTTGGCTTCAAGCTCAACATTCAGAAAACTAAGACCATGGCATCTGGTCCCATCATTGGGGGTAGGAGGAGAAGGGGACGACCCAGGATGAGATGGCTGGATGGCATCACCGACTCGATGGACGTGAGTCTGAGTGAACTCTGGGAGTTGGTGATGGACAGGGAGGCCTGGCGTGCTGCGATTCATGGGGTCACAAAGAGTCGGACACAACTGAGTGACTGAACTGAACTGAACTGAAATAAATTATAGCAGAATCTAATTAATCAGATGTTATAGAACTATAGAAAGAAGCCCTACTTGTAAATTGAAATTTGACAACATAATTTCTATGCTTCCTTTCAATTTTATAATTCTGTGGTTTAATATCTATTGTGTGTACACCATAGGATTTGTAAGGGATAACCAAGATAATATATGTGAAAACCTTTTGTAAAGTACCATACAAATATATGATATGATATTATCACTAATTAGTTAACAGAGATTCCTTATAGTAAGAACTGTCTCTATTCACTGTAAAGAAAAGTTTACCCTTGATAAGATTTTTTTTCTGGTGAGACCTAGAGTTCATTCTTATTGCCGTAATTGTTGCCATTGTTGTTGTTTGTTGATACTAGTTTTCCCAGCTAGAGAATTATAGCACTTTTTAAATATAACACCTGTTCTCTTATTTCTTTCAGTCCATTCAGTTCAGTTCAGTTCAGTCGCTCAGTCGTGTCCGACTCTTTGCGACCCGGTGAATCGCAGCACGCCAGCCCTCCCTGTCCAACTCCCGGAGTTCACTCAGGCTCACGTCCATCGAGTCCGTGACGCCATTCCAGCCATCTCATCCTGGGTCGTCCCCTTCCCCTCCTGTCCCCAATCCCTCCCAGCATCAGAGTCTTTTCCAATGAGTCACCTCTTCGCATGAGGTGGCCAAAGCACTGGAGTTTACTTCTATGATAATTTTTCCTGAGGCGTTGCTATGGTTAAGGTTAGAATTCAGCATTTCCATTAAGGAGACATTTTTTCCAAAAACCATTGTAAAATAGACAGTAGCTCTCTGAAGTCAGACTCGTTCGGCTTGATGCCACTACTCTTGATTTGACTTAAACTGCACAGAACCAATTTTATGATGACTTCAGAAGTGAAGCTATAGCTGAAAAGCAAAATGAATTTAAGCTCTACTGCCAATTATTTCTTATTCTCATTATGAAAATAACACAGACTTTGTGCTATTGTGTTTCTTTGGACAAAAAAAAATGTTTTAAGACTGTCGTCTTTTTTTTTTTTAAGTTTTCTTTTATTGAGCTTATCAGATAATTTCAAATGCAAATTGTGCCACTATGAACAAAGGTATTTTCCTAGATGTTTTTCATATAATTCCTGAAAATGATTTCTCAGGTCTTTCTTAGTATCAAAAGCCCGACTGAGATTTTCATTTTGTCCCTGGTTGCTGTATTTTGTTACTTCCCCCATGAGCATTCCTATTTTTTTTTTCTTTTTTTCTTCTTCCCTAGTGTATTTTCTGAATTTAACAGTGGGAAATCCATTTGACTGTGCTCACAGCAGGTAATAAGTACTATGGTAGTCACTGGATTGGTTTCTTTGGATGGTTAAGAGAATAAGGGTAATTAAGCTTTTCTGAAGCTGCCAACTGTGTTGGGGTTTTGGTTTATATTTCAGCCTTATCTAAAAACAGTTCCTTCAGAAACTGAACTATTTAACCGGTAGAATTTCTAAGGGCATATTCTTTATCAGGTAAAGATTATTTAGATGAGTGGAATTTGTGTCAAGTATAAAGAAATCCTCTTTCATGTAAAGTTAGATTTAATGCTATACTATCTCATTATGACTTATATTTAATTTATAATTTTAGTTTGGTGCTTTTTACCTACCATAAATTTCCTAAAATGACCTTTTACAAATAAAACACACTTTTAAAATGCAGCCTTCTGAAAAACTGACTAAGAAACATTTCTTTAGATACTTTCAAAGATTTGGATTCAGTTATGATCTTCGCTTCTCAAATTCAAAATCTAAATCTAGATAAAGTAGAAAAGACATTGTTTTTTATAAGATATAGTCCTGGGATCAAAAGTTTATCTAAGTAAACTGAGATGTTGGTATCTTTAAGACTCCAGGCATTCTTACTGAGCCATAAATAATTGCAGAGCTATTACTGTTTCTAATCAAAATAGTACTTCTCACTTGCACTGCTTCTGTTCAGCATAGTACTCAATGTTCTAGTCAGAGGAATTAGCAAGAACAAGAAAGGGCATTGAGATTGGAAATGTAGAAGTAAAATGATCTGTTTATAGATGATATGAACTTATATGTAGAAAACCCTAAAGGTTACACACACACACACACACAACACATCAACTTACTAGATGAATTCTGCAGAGTAGCAGGGTACTAAGTCAATACATAAAAATCAGTTGTGTTTCTATATGTAAACAGTATGAAAAGGAAATTACAAAAACAATTCTGTCCACAATAGGATCAAAAAGAATAAAGTACTAGGAATTAATTTAACTAAATGGGTTAAAGACTTTTACAGTTCAGTTCAGTTCAGTCGCTCAGTCGTGTCCGACTCTTTGCGACCCCATGAATCGCAGCACGCCAGGCCTCCCTGTCCATCACCATCTCCCGGACTTCACTCAGACTCACGTCCATCGTGTCCATGATGCCATCCAGCCATCTCATCCTGGGTCGTCCCCTTCTCCTCCTGCCCCCAATCTCTCCCAGCATCAGAGTCTTTTCCAATGAATCAACTCTTCGCATGAGGTGGCCAAAGTACTGGAGTTGCAGCTGTAGCATCATTCCTTCCAAAGAAATCCCAGGATTGATCTCCTTCAGAATGGACTGGTTGGATCTCCTTGCAGTCCAAGGGACTCTCAAAAGTCTTCTCCAACACCACAGTTCAAACGCATCAATTCTTCGGTGCTCAGCCTTCTTCATGGTCCAACTCTCACATCCATACATGACCACTGGAAAAACCATAGCCTTGACTAGACGGACCTTAGTCGGCAAAGTAATGTCTCTGCTTTTGAATATACTCTCTAGGTTGGTCATAACTTTTCTTCCAAGGAGTAAGCGTCTTTTAATTTCATGGCTGCAGTCACCATCTGCAGTGATTTTGGAGCCCCGAAAAATAAAGTCTGACACTGTTTCTACTGTTTCCCCGTCTATTTCCCATGAAGTGATGGGACCAGATGCCATGATCTTTGTTTTCTGAATGTTGAGCTTTAAGCCAACTTTTTCGCTCTCCTCTTTCA
>SJYR01004964.1:10690-30298 GCA_006410655.1 Kobus ellipsiprymnus
GCCAAGAGTACTGGAGGCGATGGGGTTGCAAAAAATCAGACCTGACTGAGCAACTAACATTTTCACTTTCTTTCTTTCTGATGTAGTTAATGCCTGATTTCTAATCATAAGAAAAAAAAAAAAGACGTGGAGGTCAGAATCTATTGGAAAGAAATATTAAAAGCTGTACAAGGGAAAATAAACTTTCAATAAAAGATTTTTATAATTATAAAACTACCTTTTAAAAATAAAGAAACAATTAAGGTATCTTCAGACAAACCACCCTGGAAAGATTTGTTGTCAACAGACCTAAGCTTCAATAAAAACCTAAAGGAAAAATTCTAAGCTGCAGGAAAAAAAAATCCTAAGGTGTAGTTTTGATGTATATGAAGTAGTAGAGTACATCAAAAAATAAAAGATATGTGTGTATAGTATGTATGTGTGGTTTAAGCTGCTAATTGATCATTTTCTATGCATCAATAGAAGCACAATGCAAGAATCAAAAAGACAGCACAAAAAAATAAGACATATTATGATCTGGGTTAAGAAACTTAACAAAGATGTCAGTTCTATTTATATTAATCTCTAACACTTATGCAATCCTAAATAAAATTCCAAGTGGATTTATTTTTTTTGAGAACACAAAAATTAATTCTAAAACTCATATGGGATCAGGGACTCCTGGGTAAAGATGAAATAAATATAAGCATCCAATTTTATAACCCTCCTAAACCCCATTAAAATAACAAAAGGGGAATTTTTAATTTTTTGTTACTTTATTCATTGAAGGATACTTACTTATAGTAAAATGCATAAACCTAGGTATACAGTTTGGGGAATTCTGACAATGCGTACACCCAAGTAACCAACACACTAATCAATATGAAGAACAATGTCATCACACAATAAAGATTCTATATATCCAAACTGTAGGCTTGGGTTTTTTTTTTTAAATAACCTTTTCTAAAGTATATTAACCCTCAGTAAAATAAGTGAATCTGTTTAAAATGGATGATTTAATAATAGTTATCCATTTAACCATTAAACCACAACCACAGTCAAGCAAAAAAGCATTTACGTTATCTCTCAGTGTCCTTCTGCCCCATGGCAATGCATTTTTCTCTGTACTCCTGATTAGAGATAACTAGTGATCTGTTTTCTGACAATATAAATCAGTTTCTTTTTTCTGTAAATTTGTAAGATGAGGCGTATACAGTATATACACTATGGCACATAATTTCTTTTTTTAATCATAATTATTTTGATACATACAAATACATTAATAATGTATATATCTACAGTTTTGCTTTATATTGTAAAGTAGTATTTCATTGTATAGATACACTGCTTTTCTAAATCTGCTTTCCAGTTAGTGGGAATTGTTCCCATTTGGAACTACTGTGAATGATGTTGATATGAACATTTGAATCATTTCTGTGTAGATATATTTTTTTCCATTTGTTTTAGGTGAAGTGAGATTTCTAGGAGACATGTTTTTGTTTTTAGAATTTTCAAACTATTTTCAAAGTGATTGTACTGTTTTATATTCCCATTTGCAATGTTGAGAGTCCAATTGGTTCAAAATCTTGTCAACATTTGGTATTATTAGTTTTCTCTAAATTTAACCATTTAATGGGTGTGTGGTGATATCTATTTATGCTTTTAACTTGCATTTTGATATTTCCAATTTATCAATTTTTTGATATATATATTGGACTTTCGGAGTCAAGAACTTTTTGCATAACCTTGGTCATGAGTAACTCTATTTTTTTCTTCTGAAAATCTTATATTTCATATTTTGGTCCATGATCCATCTTGAGTGTATTTTTGTGTAAGATATGAAATTTAGATTAAGGTTTGTTTGGTTTTGCCTATGAAATTCTAATTATTCCATTTATTGAGACACTATTTATTGAAAAAACTATCTTTTCTCCATTGAATTTTCTTTGTAGTTTTAAAGTTAGTTGGCTATACTTGTGTGAACCGGTTCCTTAATTTTCTGTTCTACTTCATTGCCTTTTTTTTAATGCCAAAAACATTCTGCATTGGGGTATAGCTGAACACAATGTTGTGATAGTTCCAGGTGAACAGTGCAGGGACTCAGTCACACATGTACAGGTATTCATTCTCTCCCACTCCCCCTCCTAGCCAGTCAGTCTGGCACATAACATTGAGCGGCGTTGCATATACTATACAATAGGTTTTTGTTGGTTATCCATTTTAAATAAAGTAGTGTATACATGTCCATCCCAAACTCCCTAACTATCCCTTTCCCCTATCCTCCCCGCTCCCCAGGAACCGTAAGTTTGCTCTGGAAGTCTTTGAGTCTGCTTCTGCTCAGTAAGTAAGTTCATTTGTATCATTTCTTTTTAGATTCCACAAATAAATGATGAGATGGCTACCAGTATTATTTCTCCTTCTCTGTCTGACTTGCTTCCCTAAGTATGACACTCTCCAGGTCCATCCATGTTACTGCAAATGGCATTATTTCATTCTTTTTAATAACTAGAGTAGTATTGAATGAGGGAGGAGAAGGGGACGACAGAGGATGAGATGGTTGGATGGCATCACCGATTCGATGGATATGAGTTTGAGCAAGCTCCAGGAGTTGGTGATGGACAGAGAAACCTGGTGTGCTGCAGTCCATGGGGTCACAAAGAGTCGAGCACGACTAAGTGACTGAATTGAACTGAATATTCCATTGTATATAGGTACCACATCTTCTTTATCCATCCCCCTGTCGATGGACATTTAGGTTGCATCCATGTCTTTTGCTATTGTAAACAGCTCAGTGTTATGTGACAGCCTGGATGGGAGGGGACTTTAGGGAAGAATGGATACCTATATGTGTATTGAGTCCCTTCTCTGTTCACCTGAAACTATCACAACATTGCTTGTTAATCGGCTATACCCCAGTACAAAACAAGAAGAATGTTCTAATCCTTTCAGAGTTACTCAGGATACAACCCAAACTCCCAACCATGGCTTATAAGACTTCAACAATTACTTTTACTTCTCAACCCCACTTCAGCCACACTGAGTGATCTGCAGTTTTAACCTCCAAACCTCTGACATGTCATTGATTCCCTTTATTTCAATAGCCCTCCTCATCTCCCTCTGCCCACTTTTTGTCTCACTTGTATTCACTCTTCTGATCTTAATTTAAATACCTCTCCTCGGGAAAAAACCTTTCCTGAGACCCTTAGACATCAGCTACCCTTCCAACCTATGCTGTTTCACTTTTTGAAAAATCTAACTGCCTATTCAATCTGTTTACTTAAAAGCCTGTGCAACTACCCTCTCCAGGCGAAAGATTAACTGACCTCTGGAACTAGGCCTTAGTCACCCTGTGCCGATCCAAGTGCTTGACATATAGGAGGTGACAACGTGCTAGTCAAAATGGCTTTTACAGGTAGGATAGATGGACAGTTGGTTAGGACAGATGGATGAATAGATAGATAGGTAGCTAGGTAGGTAGAGACAGACAAATAAGTCCTTCCCTAACAATCTCCATAATAGAAAATAGAGCTGAATCTTGAAGCCAGATTCACAACCTCAAGAGACAATTAAACTGGCCAAGTCAAAACCTTAGAAACCACAATGTACAACCCAACAACACAGAATTTTCAAGCTAGCTCTTCTGGTTTTCCTTAAAGGTCAAGGGAATGACCGTTCTGAAATATCGGCTTCTATATTAGAATTTAAAGTTAGCCCACTGAATATTAGGATTTGAAAGACAGAACTCAAGAGAAAAAACAATATGACAATAGTAACTTCTTTCTTCTATTCCTCAAACCTCTACAACAGAGCACCACATTAGGAAAAGCATCTGTTACCTGAATAATTATGATTTTTGAGCATCCCTGCTTTATTGACTGAACTCCAATGACCTTTCCACCCCGTAATTATTTCCTAAATGCGTGGTATTTCTCAACATCTGTTCTTGATTTGTTTTTAATTTCCATTTACTCTATCCTATCTGTTGAAAGTGAAATCAGTAATATAGGATGACACTATCCTCACAGGAAACATCCTATTCTTCAGTTAAGTTTCCTCTGAAATAGTTTTCCAGGCTCTTTTCACACATAAATTTTCTTTCAGCTGTCCAAGACTATTCCCTTCAAGATAAAATTAATATTACCTTTGTTTGCCTCCTTTTCAAAGAGCTTTTATATTATCTTTTCTCTTATTTTAATCAACCTACTTTTTTCCTAAAGCATGACATTTCTTTTAGAATATACATATAGAAAAAAATTACAAATGCTATTAAAACATTTCAATTCAAAGTCATCTGAACAAGCCTACCAAGAGCGCTACTTTAGAAAAACAGCAATTGTAATGTAATTAAGGAGTAAAAGCTACCTTTAAAATGTAGAAATTAATCAAGTTAAGCATATTAATTCTGGAGGAAGAGCAAATACTAAAAGGGCTGTGACATGATTTATAACATAAATTTTAAAACTATACATCTGACTGAAATATATATATATGAATTATAATATAATGTGAAAAGCTATCTATCAGATTGAAGAATATAAAACAAATCCCTTGAAGTGAAGTTTACATTATAGCTTTATACATGTTGTTACTAACTGCAAACCATCTTTCAAATCCTCTCCCTTCTCCTCTACTCTCGTACCACTCTGGTCCAAGCTCCCATGATCTCTAACCTTAGTTATTTTCACAACTTATCTGCTCCCTTCCTCCCTTCAACTCTGCTCCCTTTGAAATTTATCATTCATACTGTCCACCAAGTTATCTTTCTGAAAAACAATACTTACTCCACCATTAACCCACTTAAAATCCTACAGTAGCTCCCAAGAGGGAAAAGATCAAACCTCTTAGCCTGCTTTCAAAGAGCTTTCAAAATCTGGTCCCAACCTCTCTCCTCATCTACAGCACCCCAGCCACACTCACNTATACACATCTAGATGTGTATAAGAGACAGAAATATGACATGTGAACCACAAAAATAAATAAATTAGATTTCATAATAATTAAAGCCTTAGTCATAGCAAAAGACATTGCTAAAAATGAAATAACAAGCCACTGATTGGAATAAAATATTTAAAAACATATGTCTATTAAACTATTAGCATCTTAAATATATAAAAAGCTCTTAAAACTCAATGATAAGAGAACAAGCAGCCCAAATTTTAAAAATAACCAGAAGGTTTAAATAGACATTTCACCAAAGAAGAGATATAGATGGCAAACAAGCACTTGAAATTGAACCTAAGCACAATTCGTCAATAGGGAAATGCAACTTAAAATAACTTAATGCTACACACATATTAGAATAGTTTTTCTTTTTGACTGAGTATACCAAGTGCTGGGAAGGACCCAGAGCAAACAGAACTTGATACAGTGCTGGAAGGAATGTACAGCCATTCTGAAAAAAATGTTTTGCAGTTTCTTGTAAATATGCACTAACCATAACACCAAGCAATTATAATCCTAAGTATTTATGCAAGAGAAATGAAAATGCACTTCCACACAAAGACTCATATAGAGATACTTCTAGAAACTTTATTCATAGCTGTCAAAACCTAGAAAATCCTCAAATGTCCATTATTGAATGAATAAGTAAATAAATAAATGGTAGTACACTAATACAATACTATTATCGAGAGGATTAGAACACAATCCAGACACTCTAAAACCTATTCTTCACAATATCCATGACATCATTCAAAATTGCTGTCACATAATGAAACAAACAAAAATATAGAAATATGGTCCATACTCAAAATAAGGTTTGGAAACCAGTCTCAAGGAAAGGCTGAGAACAAAATTATAGCTTGCATCTCAGGAAACTTGAAAAGAAATTATAATTGTTTCAAGTATAAGAATTGAAAGAACATAAAGAAATAAAAAAAAGACCCAGAGTAAAATAAATCTATAATTTCATTCATTGAAAAGATTAATAAAATTGAAAAACCCATAGGAATAATGAAGGAAAAGGCAAAAATATTAATTAACCAAATAAGACACACAAAAGAGGGCATAACTACTCACTCTGCAGATATTAAGGTAGTTAAGAATATATAGTATGAACACTTTTATATCAATACATTTAGTAAATGATAAGAAATGAGTATTTTCCAGAAAAACAAAACTTTCTGGGATTGAAAAAAAAAAATCCATCAATCTTCAGGCTGAAGGGAGAGACACAGAATAACATACCAACAAAGTTAATAGAAAATGTTTCTCCCAACGTTATGCAGCAACTATAAAAACACCAAAATGATCTAATTTTTCAGTGACTACTGTTTTCTTAGAATGGTGTACCCAAGCCTGAAATGTTATTCCTACCTATTACTCAAGATACCCAATTACTAAATTGTCATCATTATGTGACAGCACCCAGTCCCTCCTCCAGTAACAGCAAACTGTCAGAACTGAAACCCAGAACCTCTTGCCCTTCTTCAATATCCTTAAATAAGAATCCACACCCTTCAAAGTACCTTCTCTCTGTTGTTGAGAGATATGTGATGCTTCTCTGAAGAGCCCTCCCTCACTATACCGACCCAACAAACTTGATTTTGTTGGACTACAGGTTATTTCTGGTGGCCTTTGGCTGATTAAGCTTTGACAACATAGTTGTACATATTTTTATTTTAGTGATGGAAGAGAGCTGCAAATTAATGAGATTTCAAGTATGAATATGATTAAAGTTTTCATAAGTAAAGTGTGGATAAATAAAAGTTACTGAAGTCAAGAAAGTAAAGGAAATTTGAGGTTAAGTGGTCAGTTGAGCTATTTCAATGGTTAAAAGTTGCCTTCACTCATGACAAAGAGAGATGGAGAGGAAAATGGTCATGCAGGTGATAAAGTCTTCAGGGGTTGAGGAGTACCATGGAAGTGCCATAGCTGTAAAGTCATGAATCTCAAAGGAGGAGGCATCTGGGACTGAGGATGTGTGTGTGCTGTGTTCTTCGGTCATGCCCACTCTTTGAGAACCCATGGACTGTAGCCCGCCAGGCTCTCTGTCCCTGGGAATTCCCCAGGCAAGAATACTGGAGTGGGTTGCCATGCCCTCCTCCAGGGAATCTTCCCAACCCAAGGATCAAACCCGGGTCTCCTGCATTGCAGGCAGATTCTTTACTGTCTGAGCCTCCAGGGAAGCCCAACACAATAATTTACAAAAGGTAACAGGCTCCTCCCAACTCAAGTGAATGTGACTCATCATAGTCAACACATCCAGGAGCTTTGTTCCATTTGTCATATATTTGAGACACACCGATAACTTCAAGTAATTTTTCCAGTTTATTTCTCTTTTAAATCACACAAGCCTACAAAGCACAAGGTATTAATCACATTAATCATAAAATTGAGTCTCAAAGAAGTTAAACAATTTTATTGAATTTATATGCCTCAAACTGAATGCAGGTTTCCTGGCTACAAAACCACGCCTAGTATTTCTCAAACTATTTAAATGAAGGATCATTTTTCCCCAAGCATCCATGGGTGAATATTTCTAGGAAGATAATAAAATGAGGTCTATTAAAAAATTTTAGTAAGAAAAACCAAAATATAAATGTATAAACCCATTTTTCAGATTATTGGAGTCAACACACAAAATTACTTTCTCAAATTGCTATGAAGGATATAACTGATTCCCCACAACTCCTGCCGTTATTTGGTCCTGGACTGACAGTAAACAGTTTGCCAGCCAGCGCCAGTCCAGGCACTACCCTTTGAGTGTAGGACTGTGCTTTTTTCTGCGTACTTACTCTTATTACTCCACGGCTTTCCCCATTACCCGAAGCCCTCAATTAAAGGAAATTTTGTCCACAGAGATGTAATTAGAGCCGTGGTGGCACTGACTCTTGTACTGATCTCCCACCAAATTTCTATTTCAACAGTTTTTTCTCCAAGTTTCTGGATAAAGCTTCCATCAGGATCCTCAGAAGTGTACCTTTTGTTAGGAACTGGACTTTCTACTTATGCCACCTTAATCAGACACATAGCACCACAAGTCCCTTCTGGAGAACAAACCTAGGAGACTTTATCTCCTGGGGGCAAGCAATAATGCCCAAGGGGATCCATCACATTCTATTACAGCCTTCACTTTCCTCCCAGCACACACACACAGACACCCACCCTCATCCTCACGGAATGCAGGTAACTCTGTTCTTGATGGAGGGGGGGGATCCCGTGGTTTTCACTGTCAGGTATTCAGTGCGCAACTACTTGTAAATGTTGTGGAAAACATCTGTTTTACTACATTCTCTTTGGAATCAGTATCAGCGATTCTGGCTCTGAAAGGTGAGTGCAATAGTCATGGATTTTATTTAAACTTGTGTTCATTCAATAAGAAATTAAAAATAAATGAACTCTGTCAACAACTTTAGCTCTTGAGTCCTGTTGAAACTCTGGCCTCAGAAAAATTTGCACTCCAGAATGGTCATCCTGAACACCCAAAGCAAGCTGCCCAGGAGACCCCAGAGAAGTGTGGATGGTCTGCAGCAGTCAGAGCCACTGCTAAGCTTCTGTCACTGCAGCTGTGATAATGAAATCAAGAAGAAACCAACTGATATTCAGGTTGGATGAGGCACAGAGCACAGGGGGCTATGCTTTCTCTCTATCATCAAAGTGACCAATGCATTGAAGGAAGGGATATTGAGCTTCAGAACCCCTGAGCCAGCTGGAGAAGCATCAATAGGATGTTTACAGAAAGAACCCTAAGTAGCCAGTAGAGAGGACAAGAAGGGCAAGAATTAATGATGAATCATTACACTTCTCGTCAAAAATTAACTAATTGAAAACCTACCAACACATCGTTTTTACTTAATGAAAAATAGTTACATAGCTCTGATATATGACCATAAACCTTTGAGTACTTTGCAGATATCATTTCTTTTAATTTTCGACAAAGCTGCATTATAAGGACAATTATTCCCATTTTAAAATGAAACAACAAGGAGTCAGAGCTTTAAGTATCATGTGCAAGTTAAAATATCTGGTCACTGGGAGTATCTGAGTTTTCTGTCTCCAATATCCATGACTGCTGTCCGCACAGACTGAAGCTCACACTGTGTGCACAGTGAATGCAGGATTGGTCCCCCTTAACTCTTCTTGAGTCAGAGGGCAAAGATTATACATGCTGCTCAGTGCTTGGCTCAGTCCTCAGATGAGAGTATGTCCAGAGGCTTTGAGCAGAACAGTGGGGGGTCTGAAAAGTATACTACAGGATGAATGGGAAAGGGATTTGTGAATGTTAATTTTGCAAAAGGGGAGGTAATTAAGGCATGCTCTGCTTAGTTGCTCAGTTGTGTCTGACTCTGACTCTTGGCAACCACATGGACTGTAGCCCACCAGGCTCTTCTGTCCATGGGGATTCTCCAAGCAAGAATACAGGAGTGGGTGGCCATGCCAGCCTCCAGGGTATCTTCCCAATCCAGGGATCAAATCCAGGTCTTCTGCATTGCAGGCAGATTATTTACCGTCTGAGCCACCAGGGAAGCCCAAGAATACTGGAGTGGGTAGCCTATCTCTTCTGCAGGAATCGATCCAGGGTCTCCTACATTGCAGGTGGATTCTTGACCAACTGAGCTACCAGGGGAGCCCATATTCAAGTATCAATGTTTTGATATTGAAAGAATATGATTTGTGCCAACCACATACAGACTCAAGTGAAAAACTAAAAACAGATTTTTCATGATAGGCCCAACATCCCTGGCAGTAAGCTTGCCTCTCACTAGAGTAATTTAAACGCACTTATAGAAGATGAGTCAAAAAGAACACATTGTTTAATGAATGGAAGATTCTCAGCTGTTGGTTCATAATACCTCACAATTCATTCTGTCAAAATTCCACCACTGGAAACAATAAAGGCTTTTGTACTCTAAAGTAAGAAATTAAGAATGGTGAATATATTTTATACTTATGTTTATCTTTATGGTAAATGCTTCAAATCTTAAGAACTGCAATAATGTCAGCAGAAAATTATCTTTCTATGAAAATAAGAAACAATGACACTAAATAGAAAATTTCATGGTTGGGTTAATTTGACTCTTAAAATTACAAAAGTGGTAAAGAAGTGTATAGGGATATATGTTTCAAAAAGTAATTAGGAAGAGAATATGAAGCTCCATGACTATTGTACCAAGGAGTTGGACCATATATTCCATCTGGCATATTCATTATATGAATCATGACTAAATTCATTTAACATGTTCTCTTCATCACATTTTACTCCCACACACTAGTTATTTGTGATGCAGGGATACACATTATTTTGAGGAGACTATGTATTAATTGAGAAGAATAAAATATAAACAACCAAAAAACAAAACAAAACAAAATCCCATAACCCAGTACAAAGAATGGCAATTTAGATATCTTCAAAGCATTATGTCCACACAAAGGAAATTTATCTGATTATACCTTAGATGTCAGAGCAGATTTTGTAGAGAAATGAACTTGCAGGATGAGTAGAAGACACCCAGGATAATGATGGTGGGAAGTTGGGGGCCATCCAAGTGAGAGTACAGAGATTCAAGGTCAGAGAGGGTAGAGTGCACTGAGGGGACTCTCAAGAGTTCAGGAAGGTTGAATCAGTGCAAGTGTTGGCTGGAAACATCCTGAGAGATAAGCAAAGAGTCATATGCAGGGGATACATCAGAAAGCACACACTGTGCTATGCTAAGGAGGGTAGGTTTCATCTTGGAGGCTAAAGAAAGTATGAAAGACTTGAAAGAATCACTTTTGCATTACCTTTTACTTCAATAAAAGATCACTTTGGCAGATGTACTGTGAATTATAAAGGCACAAGAATGAAGACAGGGAGGCAAACAGATAAATACAATAAAGGAGAAAAATGAACAGGGCCTAAAATGATTAGGGATACTAGCAGTGCAAATATGGGAATGGATAAATAAAATGGAGAGCTAAATTGTAGACAGTATCCATAGGAGTTTATTAGATGTGGTACAATGAGAAGAAGAAGGCTAGGATCACTTCCATGTTTCAGATATGAGAGACTGGATGGATTGTGGTATCATCCCACAAATGCAGGACATAGGAGTGGTCTAATGAAAGGGTGAGTATGGTCTGGAGAAGGCTGAGTGTAAGGTATTTGTGGGATTTCTAGCTGAAGACATCCAAGATAACTGAACTTATAGAATTGGATCTTGGGAGACAGATGTTTCTATAAATAAGGTTGGAAAGATATTATAGAATAAACATCAGACAAAGAAAGAATATAATTGAGGTCCCAGAGAGTGAGATTGAATCATTCTTCTTTTGTGAAAAAGAGACCACCCACCCCCCCAAAAAAAAAATCCTGTTCAGCCCCATATTTACAGCTAGGCAGAGGGAGAAATTATTGTGAATAAGTGTAATGATTAACCAAGAAAAAATAAGAATGTATAGAATAAAAACATTTTTTAAAGATTTTTCAAATTTCCCTCAACAGGAACAATTCCCAGAGGAGATGGATGTTGGAAACCACACTAGTGTGACAGAGTTCATCCTTTTGGGGTTAACAGAAGATCCTACACTTTGTGTCATTTTCTTTGTAATATTTCTAGGAATCTATGTTGTTACCTTAGTAGGCAATATCAGCGTAATTATTCTGATAAGAAGCTATTCCCAGCTTCAGACTCCCATGTACCTCTTCCTCAGCCACTTGGCTTTTGTAGACACCCTGTTTTCCACATCCATCACACCTAGGATGATTATAGGGTTCCTGAAACGTAGACTGGCCCTCCCAGTTGCTGGCTGTGAAGCCCAGCTTTGTTCTGTGGTCACATTTGGGACAGCTGATTGCTTCCTGCTGGCTGCCATGGCCTATGACCGCTATGTGGCCATCTGCGTGCCCCTGCTCTACTCCACCCATATGTCCCCCAGAGTCTGTGTCCTCTTGCTAGGGGCTTCCTATGTGGGTGGGTGTGTCAATGCTTGGACATTTACTAGCTGTTTATTGACTCTGCCTTTCTGTGGGCCAAATCACATAAATGACTTTTTCTGTGACTTCTCCCCACTGTTGAAACTTTCCTGCTCAGATGTCTCCACTGTTGAAATGATCCCTTCCATCTCGTCTGGCTCCATCATTGTGGTCACAGTGTCTGTCATAGCTCTCTCTTACATCTGCATCCTCAGCACCATCCTGAAGATGCGCTCCACTGAAGGGAGACGCAAGGCCTTCTCCACCTGCACCTCTCACCTCACTGCAGTCACTCTCTACTATGGAACGATTACCTTCATTTATGTGATGCCCAAATCCACCTACTCAATTGACCAGAACAAAGTGCTGTCTGTATTCTACACAGTGGTGATCCCCATGTTGAACCCCCTCATCTACAGTCTGAGGAACAGAGACGTAAAGCAGGCTCTGAGAAAGGTAAGTGTCAGAATATATTCTTAGGATTTGTTCTTAACATTTCTGATGACCTATAAATTTTTGTTTACCAGTATCACACTTAGGACCTACTAAATACTGCTTTACTGGGTGCTTAAATTGAAATCATAATACTTCTTATTCTCAGTTGTATACACTTATAAACCAGCTGGTAAGCATCTTGGAATTAGTAATAATGATAGCAATTATTTTCACTATTATGTATTAACACCTTTAGATGCCTAGGACTTTAATTTATTTAGCAAACAGTAAAGGCGATGGCACCCCACTCCAGTGTTCTTGCCTGGAGAATCCCAGGGACGGGGGAGCCTGGTGGGCTGCCATAATAAAGGAGGCCCTGAGAAAGGTAAGTGTCAGAATATATTCTTAGGATCCATTCCCAACATTTCAGATGCTCGTTCATCAGCATTACATTTGTGTGGGTCTGTGTGTTATTCGCTCAGTTGTATTCGACTCTGTGCAACCCCATCAACTATAGCCCGCCAGGATCCTCTGTTCATGGAATTCTCCAGACAAGAATGCTGGAGTGGGTAGCCATTTCATCCTCCAGGGGATCTCCTCGACTCAGGGATTGAATCAGAGTCTCTTGCATTGCAGGCAGTTTCTTTACCATCTGAGCCACCAAAGAAGCCCACCCACTAAATACTGCTTAACTGACTGATTAAATTTAAATAATACTTTTAATTCTCACTTATATACACTTATAAACCAGCTAGGAGACATCTTGAAATCAGTAATAATGACAGTAATTACTTTCACTATTACATGTTAACACTTGCAGATGCCTAGAACTTTTTCTTTAATAATTTCTACTTATAATATGCCCAGCCCTATTCTAAGTACATTGGTATATTAGCTGGCTTATGTCTTGTAAAAATCCTACATTAGGATTCTTATTTCTATTTTATAAATAAATTATCTGATACAGAGACATTAAGTAGATTGCCCAGAATGATACAGCTAGGAAGTTTTTCAGTCAGTCTTTGAGCCTAGAAAGTCTGAGTTCAAACCACCATGCTTCTTCATTTAATTTTCACAGCAATATCATGATGCTGCTTATTTTAAAATTACCTCAATTTACAGATGAGACTACCATGTCTCAGAGGGATTCGTTTGTTTGAGAGATATGGACTCGAGTCTCTGATTCATTTGGAATCAAGTCCTCTCATTCCATGCACTTGATCTACTCTGTAAAACATTATCAGTTCAAGGACTTCAGCACTGTTACTGATCTAGAGGATTTGAGCAAGATAAGAAATCCTAAGCTGTTTCTTTTCATCAGCCTTCTGAAAAAAACTCTACTCTCAGTAAGTCTAGCTTGTGAGGACTCCAAAAACAAGTATGAGAATGGGAAAACTGGATTGGTTTACATCTCTAAAAAATGAGGTCTAGACATGACAATTACATGCTTTGACTGGAAGTCTAACTATATTTAAGCACATACTACAAACAAATATTCCCACTTGGCATAATGCAGTTTTCCTTAGCTGTAGAAACTAAAAAGTGTACCTTTGAATCAACATTCCAACTAATGTGATAACATTCAGAGTTCCATAATCTAGATTTATAAAAAACTTAAGTGCTGCAAAAGATTGTAGTAAATGTATTTCTTACATAATAATCTACCCTCATTTTTTTTGTGGAATTCAGGAACTCCCAACTCAATGTAAATACTGAGACAACTTTTTAGAGCATCTGAAAGCAAGACTTAGATTATAAAAGTCCTTGACTCAGTGTAATGGGGTGAAACAAGTGAGGATTGGGAGACATAGTAAGAAGCAAAATGGGATATTATTTATAATACATTGCTAAGTTAAAATGTAGATTATCTGTCATATTCTGGCAAATTTTAGGTGGAAACACAATGATTAAATGAAACAAGGATAAATTAAAACATGTGAAACCATCAAATAATGGATAAAGAAAAACATTCTCTAACCACAACACTCGACACCAAATTTGTGGTATTTTTTTCCCCCATATCAACCAACTGGAATACTGGTATGTTCTAAATATCCAAACATCAAATTGATATTCTATTCTTTCATTCAATTCTGACACTAACTCCCTGGATGTACGGTCAGTTTTCACTGGTTTAAGACTCAGTTCCACAACTCTGCCCTCCCTTCTGACACCAATTGCAAGTAAGGGTCCCCCAGGGTATCCACATTTCTGTCCAACTTGGCTACAAGTCAAGGATTCCCACAGGCCTCTTCCAAGTTTGAGAGTTTGCTAGAATGACTCAACAAAATTCTCTGAAGCATCTGCTTACATTTACCAGTTTAACATAAAAGATATTATAAAGGACAAATTAACAGCCAGATGGAGAGACACACCACACCAGGTCTGGAAGGGTCTCCAGGGCAGGAGCTTCTATCACCAGGAAGCTGAAGTGTATAATCTGGAGTGCATAACCCTGTTAGCACATGAATCTGTTGGTCAGTTTGGAAGCTTTCCACCCCATAGTTTAGGAGTTTTATGGAGACTATGTAAAAAGTCTCCATCCTCTCCAACCTCACTGTAGAAACACGTGTGAATGTAAAGTTCCAAGTTTGTAATCATGGTTTGATCTTTTTGGTGACCAGCCCTTTTTTTTTTCCCCTAATTTCTTTAAATCGGAGGCTAATTACTTTACAATATTGTAGTGGTTTTTGCCATACATTGACATGAATCAGCCATGGGTGTACATGTGTTCCCCATCCTGAACCCCCTCATCCAGAAGCTATACAAAATCCCACTGAGAATCTTCTCACTCCAACAAAAACACTCCTATCATCTAGGAGTTTCCAAGGGACTCAGGAGCCCTGTGTCAGGAACCAGGTTTAAAGAACAAATATTTGAACAAAAGATGCTTCCAGCACCCTTGTCATTCAAGAAACTGCAAGTTTTAGAGCCCTATGTTAGGAACTGGGGGTAGAGACCAAAGATTTATTTCTATTATGTCCCAGTCAACAACCTGGCATGTGGCTATGGACCACTCATAGCAAATGACCATAAAGAATGAGGATACTGGCACACTGTTAGAATTCCATTTGGTCATTAATAATTACTCAGCTCATTATAATAACATATGAAAAGGTCCCCCAGGGTGAGGCTATTCAGGTTTACAGGCTTCCATTTAATCTTGTCAGGTTCTAATCACAGGAGTGGTCTCAGCAACATATGGCTTCAGTCTTCCAGGCATCAGGTTTAATTGAGCTAGGAGTCAGAATTATCACCTGCTTTGAGTCTCTCTTGAATCTCTTCTATTAGTAGAATACTGGATTTTTAATAAATTGCAGTTGTAAATGTCCTATAAAAATCCCCAGTACATACTGACTAGTATGACCAGAGCTTTAATTATGCGAACTTTGAAGCCCTGCATAAAAGACTAGCTTCCCTCTGGACATTTTGTACCCATATCTCAGTGGTCAGAATGTCTGTATTTTACCTCAGGTATCATATGAGCATTGCTAGTTGGGAATTATGTGACAAATAATAATTTTTAGATCTGTTAAGATTTATATATTTATCTCTTGGCATGTGTGTGCTAAGTCACTTCCGTCATGTCTGACACTTTGTGACCCCATGGACTATAGCCCCAGGCTTCCCTCTACATGGAGTTTCCCAGTCAAGAATACTGGAGTGGGTTGCCACTTCTTTCTCCAGGGGACCTTCCCAAGCTGGGAATCCAACTCACATCTCTTACCTCTCCGGCATTGGCAGGCAGATTCTTTACCACTTGCGCCACCTGGGAAGCCCATCTCTTGACATATTTATGAGTAATTCTTGGGAAAAGAGAAGGAGGCAGCCTCAAACACTGACAATTCCCTCCCATTGTGACCTCCAAATACAAGAGGAACATTTAATCAAGGCCTTTTGGTTATTTTACATGTAAATATGGGATAGTTATTCATTCATTTCAAAAATATTTGTTGAGCCCTGATTATATTCTAGAAACTAAGTAAACGCTGAAGATATTTTAATAAATTGACAGAGATATAAGGTGTAGTAGAACAAATTCTCATGTAGCTTAGATTTTAGTCGGGGAGACACTAGGGAATAAATATTATAAATGCAGAATGTATGAGTGGCAGGATGATACAAATCAGTTGAGTTGATATGACTTATAAAAGGTAACTCTGCTGGTATGGGTGGTGACTCCTAGTGACAGTATGACAGGGAAGGCCACTGGAGGAAGTGATAGTTGAGTAGAATGTTGAAAGATAATAAAGATCAAAGCTGCTAGACAGAAAGCAGCTTGTGCAAAGATTCTGAGACTCTCATGGTAGAGGAGGAGGAGAGATACACAGAAAGGGTTCAATCACAAGGTGCTTCATTGGCCATGGAGAAGTGTTTGAATTTCACTCAACAAGGAATGGGAAGCCATTAAATGGCTCTTTGACAATTCTAATGTTCTAATAGTCTTCTAAAGAAACCTCTGTAATTTGGGGGCTTAGATTATTCAGTGAATGTAAATGGTGTGTCAGATATTAGCAGAAGTAATGTGATATGCTGGTTATCCATGACTGCCTAACAAGTCACTCAAAGCCATTTTATTATATTACATTATATTGTGAGTCAAGAATTCTTATTGGGTTTGGCTCAGCATTTCATCTGCCCCGCATGTATTAATGAGAGTCACTGGGCGATACTCAGGTGGCATCTGGGCAAGTCTCAAGAATCCAAAGTGGCTTCACTCAGATGCTTGGAACCTTACAGGAATGGCTAAAAATTCTCTCCTTCTCCATGAGTCTTACTTAGAGTCTCTCCATATGGTCTTACCATCAGAGTAGCTGAATTTTTCACATGGTGGCTTAGGACTCTAGCAAATGTCCCAAGACAGTAAAAAGCTGCTGTGTTTCCTATGAAACAGCCTCCGGAGACTCAGGGCATCATTTACAGTCATCTTTGTGTAAAAAAAAAAAATCACTGAAGCCAGTTCAGATTCAAGAAAAGGGTTATGTGGGGCAATTCTAAAGGATGTAGGATTTCTTTATCAGGTGATGAAACTGCTCCAAAATTGATCATGGTGATGGTCGCATATATCTGTGAATATTCTGAAAACTGCTGTTTACTTTAAATGGGTTAATTGTTGGTATTGAGTTACATCTCAAGAAAATTGTTTTTAAAAAAACTTGGATGGCTTTCAGTGTAACAAATTATAATTCATTCAGTCAAACAGTCAAATCTACTGCTTAATTCTCTTCAAGATAATTCTCCCCCTGGAGCTTTGCAAGGCAGCTATGAGAAAGTTCCCTTAAGCTTTTAAAAGTCTTACAGTTTAGAAAGAGAGGGTCTATGACCCATGCTATCAAGCTTCTTAGAACGAATTCTGTATAGCTGAAAGGGGCAGCATTGTCATAAATCTTTTGGAGATTTTAACACAGAAAATTACCACTCCAATCTGGATTTGACCTTTCATTTGAAGCCATTTCTTATCTTGAGAAACTTTTCTCTGGAAGGTATTGGGGGGTGAGAAGTAACCTTATTTTCAAACTTAGCAAGGTATGGCATCCTTATTATTTTTCTGAATTTTTTTCCTCAAACAATAAAATAAATCCTTTCCATAGTTCACCTATTTCTTCTCATACATTAGCTTAGGCAGCTATCTATCAGACACTAGATAGAAATTTTAACATTCTTCCTGGAAATCTTCCCAGCAAAACCCAGGAGTGTATTAGGTGTCCTTTATATTTTCCATTTCATCCCAGGTGACAATATTGACAAACATTTCGTCACTGCCTGGCAAATGTCTTTTCTTCAGCTTTAAAAAATATTTTCCTTACTATCCTACAGGCCCTCACCACCTTATAAGAACCTTCCAGATATTTCTAAAAGTCTCCCCATGGTCTTTCTACTTCACTATGCAGTCTCAAAGCCAATGCCATATGACCTCAGGTTCTGTGACAGCAAAACCTCTTTCAAGCCTTAAGTTGTAATATGTTATTTAACACTGCATAAGAAACGAGTGTAAGCCTTAGTGTTTAAAGTAACACTTGTTTCACAATATCTTAGGATCATGATTCAACTTGGCTGTGAGATTCCAGTGGTGAGTCTTCTGTGCCTCCCAGCTTTACTGAGATTGCTTGTCAGTTTAGATGACAGCTGGCCTAGTTGGGAAAATAACGTGGTTTCATTCACATGCCTGGTGCAAATGGGGGAGAATTTGAAGGTTTGGTTTACCTAATCCCCTCTTTCTGTTTCTCTCACGTGATTTTCATGGGAACAGTCAAATTTCTCATATGGCACCTCAAAGCTCTATGAGGAAATCTTCCAGGAAACCCAAGCAAAGGCTTCAAAGCTTCTTATCACCAAGATTCAACATGTTCAGATTATTATTTCCTCTATATTCTACATGTATGTCAAACCATTAAAGTCAGTCCAGATCAAGGGAAATTAAGTAGCCTGAATCTCTACTTAAGTTGAGAGAAACTGTGTATGTTTTCATTTAATCTGCCACAAGATGGGAAGTTAAATTTTTGTGAATAGTGTGGAAAAAAGAGTATACTGACTAAGCTACATATGGTACTGAACTCTGTCTTCACCAAAACCTTATATATTGACTTTCCTCCCACTTCCCCTTTGGAGCAGTCCCTCAGAGCTATCTGAGGTGCTGCCTCCCAGGCTGCAGTCTTCATTTTGCCTCAAATAAAACTTAACTCGCAAGACTCAAGTTGTGCATCTTTTTTTTAGTCGACAGTTATAAAGATAGATCCACATAAAGTCAGGTAGGGCAGGAAAGCAAGTGATCAGGGCTGGACCTGTGCACCTAGCAGTGAACAAAGAAGAGGAGAGGATTGCATGGGCGTGGACATCCTCCCTTGGGAGTGAGCTGTTTGAACACATACTGGGCACCTCAGGCCTGGGTTCTGAGACTGGAAAGGCAGGTGTCCTTAGCTGGTTTGGAAACCAGCATAGCATCTGACCTACAGCAGCCACAACCAACTTGGGAGCTGACACTGCCCCCCAAAGGGCAGTGACAGCAATTGAGTATAGGAGACAACCTTCCTTATGTCTGGCTCAAGCTTCTAGCTCTGCCATCTCCAGCCCTACATCCCACCATGGTTCAGTTCAGTTGCTCAGTTGTGTCCAACTGTTTGCAACCTCATGAATCGCAGCACGCCAGGCCTCCCTGTTCATCACCAACTCCTGGAGTTCACTCAGACTCATGTCCATTGAGTCAGTGATGCCATCCAGCCATCTTATCCTCTGTCGTCCCCTTCTCCTCCTGCCCCCAATCCCTCCCAGCATCAGAGTCTTTTCCAATGAGTCAACTCTTC
>SJYR01004964.1:31151-69388 GCA_006410655.1 Kobus ellipsiprymnus
CATGTGAGATGAGTGCAATTGTGCAGTAGTTTGAGCATTCTTTGGCATTGCTTTTCTTTGGGATTGGAGTGAAAACTGACCTTTTCCAGTCCTGTGGCCACTGCTGAGTTTTCCAAATTTGCTGGCATGTTGAGTGCAGCACTTTCACAGCATCATCTTCAGGATTTGAAATAGCCCACCATGGTGGTATCCACCAAATTCTGGGGGAAGATGTGACAAGTGCTGATGTGATTGAGCTATTCCACCAAAGTCACTGGCTATATCTGGACTGCCTAAGGATGCTCTTACAATAGGACATCCATTCAAGACCAGGAATAGGGAATTGTTGCACCTAATTTCCTAGAGACAGAGAAAGTTAAGCAAAATGAGAAGACAGAAGAATCTGTACCAAACAAAAAACAAACAAAGAAAAAAAAAACTAATGAAACAGAGATAAATAATTTACTAGAAAAAAGAGTTCGAACCATTAGTAATAAGACTGGTAACTGAACCAGAGAAAAGAATAGATGAACAAAGTGAGACTTTTAACAAGCACGCGCGCGCACGCGCGCACACACACACACACACACACACACACACCACCTACAGTGGAATATTACCCAGCCCCAAAATAGGAATGGAATTCTGCCATTTGCAACAAGATAGTGGTGCTGGAGTGGCGAGCAGCTGAGAGGAGATACCCCACATCCAAGGTCAGGAGCGGTGGCTGAGAGGAGATACCCCACACCCAAGGTAAGGAGCAACAGCTGTGCTTTGCTGGAGCAGCCATGAAGAGATATCCCACGTCCAAGGTAAGAGAAACCCCAGTAAGACAGTAGGTGCTGAGAAAGGGCATCAGAGGGCAGATAGACTGAAACCACAACCACAGAAAACTAGCCAATCTGATCATGTGGACCACAGCCTTGTCTAACTCAATGAAACTAAGCCATGCCCTGTGGGGCCACCCAAGACAGACAGGTCATGGTGGAGAGTTTTGACAAAATGTGGTCCACTGGAGAAGGGAACAGCAAACCACTTCAGTATTCTTGCCTTGAGAATCCCATACCAGTATAAAAAGGCAAAAAGATAGGACACTGAAAGATGAACTCCCCAGGTCAGTAGGTGTCCAATATGTTAGTGGAGATCAGTGGAGAAATAACTCCAGAAAGAATGAAGGGACAGAGCCAAAGCAAAAATAACACCCAGTTGTGGATGGGACTGGTGATAGAAGCAAGGTCTGATGCTGTGAAGAGCAATATTGCATATGAATCTAGAATCATAGCTCCATGAATCAAGGCAAATTGGAAGTGGCCAAATAGGAGATGGTCGACATTCTAGGGATCAGCAAACTAACATGGACTGGAATGGGTGAATTTAACATACATGACCACTATATCTACTACTATGGGCAGGAATCTCTTAGAAGAAATGGAGTAGCCATCATGGTCAACAAAAGAGTCCGAAATTCAGTACTTGGATGCAATCTCAAAAATGACAGAATGATCTCTGCTCGTTTCCAAGGCAAACCATTCAATATTACAGTAATCCAAGTATATGCACTGACCCGTAAGGCTGAAGAAGCTGAAGTTGAATGGTTCTATGAAGACCTACAAGACCTTTTAGAGCTAACATCCAAAAAAGATGCTCTTTTCATTATAAGGGACTGAATGCAAAAGTAGGAAGTCAAGAAACACCTGGGGTAACAGGCAAATTTGGCCTTGGAGTACAGAACGAAACAGGGCAAAGGCTAATACAGTTTTGCCAAGAGAACACACTGGTCATAGCAAACACCCTTTTCCAACAACACAAGAGAAGACTCTACACATGGACATCCCCAGATGGCCAACACCAAAATCAGATTGATTATATTCTTTGCAGCCATGGTGGAGAATCTCTATACAGTTGGCAAAAACAAGACCAGGAGCTGACTGTGGCTCAGATCATGAACTCCTTATTGCCAAACTCAGACTTAAATAGAAGAAAGTGGGGAAAACCACTAGACCATTTAGGTACGACCTAAATCAAATCCCTTATGATTATACAGTGGAAGTGAGAAATAGATTTAAGGGCCTAGATCTAATAGAGTGCCTGAAGAACTATGAATGGAGGTTTGTGACACTGTACAGGAGACAGAGAACAAGACCACCCCCAAGAAGAAGAAATGCAAAAAAGCAAAATGGCTGTCTGAAGAGGCCTTACAAATAGCTGTGAAAAGAAGAGAAGTGAAAAGCAAAGGAGAAAAGGAAAGATATACCCATTTGAATGCAGAGTCCAAAGAATAGCAAGGAGAGATAAGAAAGCCTTCTTCAGTGATAAGTGCAAAGAAATAGAGGAAAATAATAGAATGGGAAAGACTAGAGATCTCTTCAAGAAAATTAGAGATACCAAGGGAACATTTCACGCAAAGATGGGCTCAATAAAGGACAGAAATGGTATGAACCTAACATAAGCAGAAGCTATTAAAAAGAAGAGGCAAGAATACACAGAAGAACAATACAAAAAAGATCTTCATGACCCAGAAATTGTCCTAGTTTCATTCTTTTACAAGTGGTTGACCAGTTTTCCCAGAACCACTTGTTAAATTCTTGCCTCCTTTGTCAAAGATAAGGTCTCCATAGGTGCATGGATTTATCTCTGGGCTTTCTATTTTGTTCCATTGATCTATATTTCTGTCTTGCCTCCTTTGTATATTCTTGCCTCCTTTGTCAAAGATAAGGTGTCCATAGGTGCATGGATTTATCTCTGGGCTTTCTATTCTGTTCCATTGATCTATATTTCTGTCTTTGTGCCAGTACCATACTGTCTTGATGACTGTGGCTTTGTAGTAGATCCTGAAGTCAGGCAGGTTGATTCCTCCAGTTCCATTCTTCTTTCTCAAGATTGCTTTGGCTACTTGAGGTTTTTTGTATTTCCATACAAATTGTGAAATTATTTGTTCTAGCTCTGTGAAAAATACCGTTGGTAGTTTGATAGGGATTGCATTGAATTTATAGATTGCTTTGGGTAGTATACTCATTTTCACTATATTGATTCTTCTGATCCACGAACATGGTCTATTTCTCCATCTATTAGTGTCCTCTTTGATTTCTTTCACCAGTGTTTTATAGTTTTCTATATATAGGCCTTTAGTTTCTTTAGGTAGATATATTCCTAAGTATTTTATTCTTTTCATTGCAATGGTGAATGGAATTGTTTCCTTAATTTCTCTTTCTATTTTCTCCTTATTAGTGTATAGGAATGCAAGGGATTTCTGTGTGTTGATTTTATATCCTGCAACTTGACTATATTCATTGATTAGCTCTAGTAATTTTCTGGTGGAGTCTTTAGGGTTTTCTATGTAGAGGATCATGTCATCTGCGAACAGTGAGAGTTTTACTCCTTCTTTTTAAAAAATGAACGTTCAAATATCCCTCAACAGGAACAATTCTCAGAGGACATGAAATTTGGAAGCCACACCAATGGGACAGAGTGCATCCTTTTGGGGTTAACAGAGGATCCTACATTTTGTGTCATCTTTTTTGTGATATTTATAGGAATATATGCTTTCAGAAATGGCAACCCACCCCAATACTCTTGCCTGGAGAATCCCATGGAGGGAGGAGCCTGGTAGGCTACAGTCCATGGGGTCTCAAAGAGTCAGACACGACTGAGAGACTTCACTTTCTATGCTGTCACCTTAGTAGGCAATATCAGCATAATTATTTTAATAAGAAATTGTTCCCAGTTTCACACCCCCATGTACCTCTTCCTCAGTCATTTGGCTTTTGTGGACAGTGGGTGTACTGCATCCATCACACCTATGATGCTTATAGGATTCCTGAGACAAGGAGTGACCATCACTGCTGCTGACTGTGAAGCCCAACTGTGTTTTGTAGTCATGTTTGGGTCAGCTGAGTGGTTTCTTCTGGCTGCCATGGCCTATGACCTCTATGTGGCTATCTGCTTGCCCCTACTCTACTCCACCCACATGTCCCCCAGAGTCTGTGTTCTCTTGGTTGGGGTATCCTACCTGGGTGGGTGTGTCAATGCTTTCACATTTACTAGTTGTTTATTGACTCTGTCTTTCTGTGGACCAAATCAGATAGATCACTTTTTCTGTGATTTCTCCCCTCTGTGAAACTTTCCTGCTCAGATGTCTACCCTATCAAAATTATCCCTTCCATTTCTCCTGGATCTATCCTTGCAGTCACTGTGTTTGTCATAGCTCTCTTTTATGTCTGTATCTTCAACACCATCCTGAAGATGCACTCCACTGAAGGAAGACACAAGGCCTTCTCCACCTGTACCTCTCACTTCTCCGCAGTTACTCTGTACTATGGAACTATTACCTTCATTTATGTGATGCCCAAACCAGCTACTCAGTTAAGCAGAACGGAGTGGTATCTGTTTTCTACACAGTGGTGATCCCGATGTTGAACCCCCTCATCTACAGTCTGAGGAACAGAGATGTAAAGGAGGCCCTGAGAAAGGCAAGTGTCAGAATATATTCTTAGGATTCGTTCTTAACATTTCTGATGACCTATAAATTTTTGTTTACCAGTAGCATACTTAGAACCTATCAAATACTGATTTACTATTTGCTTAAAATGAAATCATGATACTTCTTATTCTCCCTTGTATGCACTTATAAACCAGTTGGTAGACATCTTGGGATTAGTAATAATGATAGCAATTATTTTCACTATTATGTATTAACACCTGTAGATGCCTAGGACTTAATTTAGCAAACAATATAATATGCCAGGCCCTATTCTAGCACAATGGTATATTAGCTGGTTTATTTCTCATAAAAATCCTATAATGATAGTTCTATTATTTCTCTTTGACAAATAAATTATCTGGCACACAGAGACATTAAATAGATTGCCCAGACTATGCAACTAGGAAGCTGTGCAATCAGTCTCTGAATCTAGAATGTCTGAGTCCAAACCACAGTGTTTCTTCGTTTAATTCTCATGCAATCTCATGATGCTGCTTACTAACAATTTACCTCAATTTTACAGATGAAACTGCTGAGTCTCAGAGATATTCAATGGTTTGTTTTGAGACATATGGACTCAAGTCTCTGATTCACTTGGACTCAAGTCCTCTGATTCCATGCATTTGATCTACTCTATAAGTGACCATCAGTCCAAGGACTTCAGCACTGTTACTGATCTAGAGGATTTGAATAGGACTAGCAAGCCTAAAACTGTTCTTTTAAATCAGTCTTCTGAACAAACTCTACTACCAAGTAAGTCTAAGTTGTGAGGACTCCAAAAACAAGGATGAGAATGGAAACCTGATTGATTTATATCTATAGAAAATAAGGTATGGATACCACAATTACATGATTTGACTGGAAATCTAACCATATTTAGCTCAGATGGTAGAAAATCTGCCTGCAATGAAGGAGACCTGGGTTCAATTCCTGTGTTGGGGAGATTCCTTGGAGAATGGATTCCAACCCACTCCAGTATTCTTGCCTGGAGAATCTCATGGACAGAGGAGCCTGGCAGCCTACTATCCATGGACTTGTAAAGAGTCAGACATGACTGAGTGACTAACACTGTCTTCTAATCATATTTAAGCACATGTTACAAACAAATAGTCCCATTTGGAATAATGTAGTTTTCCTTAGCTGTAGAAATTTAAAAAGATATCTTTGAATTCTAAGCATTGCAATTAATATGCTAACATTTATAGTTCCATATGCTATATGTATAAAAAATTAATTCCCCATTAATTAAACTAGAAGTGTTGCCTAAGATTGTGGTAAATGTAATACCTACATAATAATCTACCCTCATTTACATCATCACCATGGTACTGGAAGGGTGAAGAGGGATTTCTCTGGAGTTCAAAAACTCCAAATTCAATATAAATACTGAGACAACTTTTTAGAGCATCTGAAAGCAAGACAGATTATAAAAATCCTTGACTCAGCATAATGGGGTGAAACAAGTGAGGACTGGGAGACATAGAAGCAAATGAGATATTATTCATAATATATTGCTAAGTTAATGCTGCTAAGTATTGAAGTTTTTGAACTGTGGTCTTGGAGATGACTCATCAGTTTCAGCTGGAGTTCCAATAAATTTGGCTACATAATGCAAAGAACTGACTCATTGGAAAAGACCCTGATGCTGGGAAAGATTTAAGGCAGGAGGAGAAGGGGACAACAGAGGATGAGATGGTTGGATGGCATCACAGACTCGATGGACATGAGTTTGAGTAAGCTCCAGGAGTTGGTCATGGACAGGGGAGCCTGGTGTGCTATAGTCCATGGGGTTGTAAAGAGTCAGACATGACTGAGAGACTGAAGTGAACAGAAGTTAAAATGTACAGTATGTATCATATTTTGGCAAATTTTAAGTGGAAACATACAATGACTAAATGAAACAAGGATAAATTAAACGTGAAATGATCAAATAATGTATAAAGGAAACTCTCTAACCACACTTTTGACACCAAATTTGTGGTCTTTTTCCCCAGTACCAACCAACTAGAATACTGGTATATTCTAAATATCCAGACATCAAACTGATGCTTTTTTCTTTCATTCAATTGTGACACTAACTGCCTGGAGGTAGGGTCAGACTTCACAGGTTTAAGGCTCAGTTCCACAACTCTGCCCTCCCTTCTGACACCAGTTAGTTGCAAGTAACGGGTCCCCAAGGTCCCCACACTTTTGTCCAACTTGGCTACAAAGTCAAGGATTGCCACAGGCCTCTTCCAGGTGTGAGAGTTTGCTAGAATGACTCAACAAAATTCTCTGAAGTATCTGCTTACATTTACCAGTTTAACTGAAGAGACACACCACACCAGGTCTGGAAGGGTCTCCAGGGCAGGAGTGTCTATCACCAGGAAGCTGAAGTGTATAACCCCTCTAGCAGGTGGATCTGTTGACCAATTTGGAAGCTCTCCACCCCATAGTTTAGGAGTTTTATGGAGGCTATGTAAAAAGTCTCCAGCCTGTCCAGCCTCACTGTAGAAACGCACATGAACATCAAGTTCCAAGTTTATAATCATGGTTTGACCTTTTTGATGACCACTCCTCATCCAGAAGCTATAAAAATCCCACCAAGAGTCTTCTTATTCAAACAAAGACACTCCTATCACCTAGGAGGTTCCAATGGATTCAGGAGCCCTGTGTCAGGAACCAAGGTTAAATAACAAATATTTGAACAAAAGATGTTTCTAGCACCCCTGTCATAAGCAAATTACAAGAGTTTTAGAGCCCTGTGTTAGTAACAGGGGGCAGAGACCACAGATTAATTTCTATTATCACACAGTCCACCCCCTGCTATGTGACATGGAACCCTCAAAGCAAATGACCATAAAGAATGAAGTTACTGGCACATTATTAAAATTCCATTGGGTCATTAATAACCATTCAGTTCATCATCATAACATATGAAAAGGTCCCCCAAGCTTAGGCTATTCAGATTTTTAGGCTTTCATTTGATCTTGTCAGGTTCTAAACACAGGAGTAGCCTCAGCCATACATGGCTTCACTCTTTCAGGCATCTGTTTTGAGCTAGAATTCAGAATTATCAATTGCTTTGAATCTCTTTTGAGGCATTAATAGAATACTGAATTTTTGATAAATAGCAGTTGCAATTGCCCTGTAAAAATCCCAAGTGCATACTGACTCACATGACTTCTGGAGCTTTAATTATGTGAAATCTCAAGTCCTGAATACAAGACTAGCGTCCCTCTGGGGATTTTGGACCCATAGTTCTGGGTCAGTGTGTTCATAGGTCTTTTGTATTTTACCTGAGTTATCACGTGAGCATTGCTAATTGGGAATTATGTGACAAAAAATTTTCAGATCTGTTAATATTTACAGATATCTCTTGGCATATTTATTATAGCAATTCTGGGGGAAGGTTAAGAAGGGGACCTCAAACATTGACAATTTCCTGCCATTATGACCTCCAACTATAAGAGGAACATTTAATCAAGGCTTTTTGGTTAAATTACGTGTAGATATGGGATAGTCAGGCTACCCTGGTAGCTCAGCTGGTAAAGAATCTGCCTGCAATGCAGGAGACCTTGGTTCGATTCCTGGGTCAGGAATATCTCCTGGGGAAGGAATAGGCTACCTAGTCCAGTATTCTTCCTGGGGAATTCTCATGGACAGAGAAGCCTGGTGGGTTACAGTCCGTGGGGTTGCAAAGAGTCAGACACAACTAAGCAATAAAGCACAGCACAGCAGATGGGATAGTCATTCATTCACTTATTTCAAAAACACTAGTTGAGCTCTTAGAAACTGAGTAAGCACTGAAGATATTTTGATAAATTGAACAGAGATATAACGTGTAACAGAGAAGAGTTCTCATGTAGTTTAGATTTTAGTGGCAGAGACACTAGGGAATAAATAAACATTATAAATATAGAACACATTAGTGGGTGGAAGACACAAATCAATTGGGTTGCTATGACTTATAAAGGGTAACTGTTGGTTTGGGTGGTGAATCCTTGGTGAGTGTGACAGGGAAGGCCAGTTGGAGGAGCTAACAGTTGAATACAATGTTGAAAGCTAAGAAAGACCCACTGACATGGAGACTGGAGAGAAAGCTGCATACAGAAAACAGTGCATGCAAAGATTCTGAGAATCTCAAGAAATAAATAGGCCGTGGCAAACCAGGAGGAGAGATACACAGAACGGTTTGATCATGCGGTGCTCCACTGGCCATGGGAAAATATTTGAATTTCACTATAAAGGGAACGGAAAGCCATTAAATGCTTTTTAACTAGTTCCAATGTGAATGTTTTTTAAAGATCATTCTTGTTAATCATAAGAGGGAGAAGGGGGAGCAGAGGGCAGTTATTAATTAAGAGCTGAGATGCTGCTGCATTATGCTAGTGTGGTTGCAGTTTTGCTGGAGAGGAATTCACCTATTCAACATTCAGTTTAGGTAAAGATTCAAAAAGGACTTGCTGGTGAATTAGTGTGAGAGGTTAAAATTAAAAGAAGTTAAGAGGACCTCAGAAATTTGGGGGTTTAGATTATTTGGTGAATGTGAATTGTTTATCATTCATTAGTTGAAGAAAAGTGATATGTAGGTTATATATGGCTGCATGACAAGTCACTCAAAACCATTTTATTATATTATATTGTGACTCAGGAATTCTAATTGGATCTGGCTCAGCACTCCACCTGCCCCACATGCATTAACAAGAGTCACTAGGTGAAATTCAGGTGGCATCTGGGCATGTCTCAAGAATCCAAGGTAGCTTCACTCAGATGCTTGGCATCTTGAAAGAAAGTGAAGTCGCTTGGTCATGTCCAACTCTTTGTGACCCCATGGACTGTAGCCCACCAGGCTCCTCCATCCATGGGATTTTCCAGGCAAGAATACTGGAGGAGTTGCCATTTCCTTCTCCAGGAGATCTTCCCGACCCAGGGATTGAACCCCAGTCTCCCGCATTGTAGGCAGATGCTTTACCATCTGATGGCTTAAAAGCCTCTCATTCTCCATAGTCTTAGAATCTTTCTATATTGTCTAACCAGCAGAGTAGCTGGATTTCTCACATGGTGTCTTAGGACTCTAGCAAGTCCTCAAGAGAATAAAAAGGAAGGTGTAGTGTTTTCTATGACTCAGCCTCAGGAGATCCACATTATTTATACTGTCTTCTACTTATAAAACAAATCACTAACGCCAGTTTAGATTCTAGAAATAGGATGTGTGGGGGTGATTCTAAAGGATATAGGATTTCTTTATCAGGTGATGAAACTATTCTAAAATTGAAATTTTGGGGCTCCTTACCATTAAGATGCCTATTATTGCCAAATACAGATATCTGTTAGCTCACAGAAGAAATCAAGGTTAGATATATTAACATAAATTAGGAATCAAACAAGTAGAGATCAAGCTAGAGGAGTAGGAGCTGGCTGAGCACAACTTTGCCCTAAATACATAAAAAATACATCCACATGTAAAGCAAGACTGCCTGAAAACAAACTGGGGACCAGCAGAAAGAGTCTTGTACAACCAAGGATGTAAAGACTGATCCACATAGGAACCTACCTGGACAGGTAGGGCAGAAAAGGAAGTAATCAGGGTGGGACCTGTGTACCTTGGAGTGAACACAGAAAAGGAGAGGATTACATGGGCTTAGACATCCTCCCTAGGGAGTGAGCTGTTTGAGCCACATATTGGGCACCCCAGGCCCAGGTTCTGACCCTGGGAAGACAAGTTTCCTTAGCTGGTGGGAAAACTCTTAAGGGACTTGCAGGAAGGCTGTACAAAACCTAAAATCAGTTCATGGAGAACATACACACTGTTGCCTACCCCTGGGAACAAGGTAGAAGAAGCAGACTGAAACTGCCTGGGACTGTGAGTGGTTTCCAGCAAGCACCCTGGCACATGGTTGATGCCAAATGTCTGCTCCACCACCCCTAGCTCCAGCACAGTTCCACGCTAGGGTGAAGGCTGTGGTTGCTGATAAGACTGTGTGGTCTGGGAGGATGGAGCTGGCTTGGACCTATGCAGCATCTGAACAGGACTACAGCAGCCATAACTACCTTGGGAGCTGACCCTGACCCCAGTAGGGTAGTGACAGCCACTGAGCATAGGAGACATCACTCCTCATGTATGGCTCTAACTCTAGCCCCTGCACCTCCAGCCCTACATCCCATGACAGTGGTAGCTGCCAGCACCTTCTGGGGGAAGATATGACATGTGCCCACTTCAGATTCAGCTCTCACACCAAAGCTACTACTACAAAGTTACACACAGACTACATTAGGATGCTCCCACACAAGGACACCCCTTCAAGACCAGGAATAGGTAACAGTTGCACCTAATTTCATAGAGACAGAAGAAGTTAAGCAAGATGAGAAGACAGAGGAATTTGTACCAAAGAACAAGGAAAAAGAAAAACACTAATGGAACAGAGATAAATAATTTATCAGAAAGAGTTCAAAGAATTAATAATAATATATATATGTGTGTGTGTGTACGCACACACGTATACACACATATACATATACACGATGAAAAATTACCCAGTCAGAAAAAGAGATGGAATTCTTCCATTTGCAACATGGGTGGACCTAGAGGGTATTATGTTTATTGAAATAAGGCAGAGAAAGACAAATACTGTATGCTGTCACTTATACACAGAATCTAAAAAATAAAATAGGCCACTGTCATCTTTCGAGATGGACTATATTCTGCCTGTGTGGTATGTAGCTCTCTCAATAAATCTGCTTTCACTTAAAAAAGAAAAATACTAAGAATTCCCAGGTGACCCAATGGTTAGAAATCCCCTTGCCAATACAGAGGACATGGGTTCCCTGGTCCGGGAAGATGTTACACACTTTAGGGCAACTAAAGCCATATGCCACAAGCATGGAGCCCATGCTCTAGAGTCTGCGAGCTGCAGCTACTGTGCCCATGTATCACGACTGCTGAAGCCTGCACACCCTAGAGCCCAAGCTCCACAATGAGGAGTCCACGCACCACAACTAGAGATAGCATGCATGCAGCAACAAACACCTAGTGCAGCCAAAAACAAGCAAAAGTTTTAAATAAAAATTTATTTTAAAATAAATAAAAATGTTAAATAATAATAAGTAAAAAAAAAATACACAAGTGAATAAAACAAAACAGAAACAAACATAGAGACAACAAAATAATAATTATCAGTGGGAGGCTGGAAGGGTGGAGGGGCAACATAGCAGTAGGGGGTTAGAGGCACACACTATGTATAAAATAAATAAGTGAGACTTCTCTGGTGTTTAGTGCTTAAGAATCTGGCTGCCAGTGCAGGGGACACATGTTCAATCCCTGGACCAGGAAGATCCCACATGCCGAGAAGCATCTAAGCCCTTGATCACAACTACTGAAGCCCAAGCTCTGCAACAAGAGAAGCCACCACAATGAAGAGTGGCCCCTGCTCGCCACAGCTAGCGAAAGCCCATGCACAGCAACAAAGACCCAGCAGAGCACAAACAAATACAGAAATAAATTTTTTAAATAAATAAATACATAAGCTACAAGGATATATTTTACAGCATGGAAAATACAGTCAAGATTTTATAACTTTAAATGAAATATAATCTATGAAAATATTGAATTACTATGCTGTTCTAAAATTAATACATTATAATAGAAGTAGAATTCTTTAATAGAAAATAATAAAGTTAAAAGTTAAATCTTTAATGGAAAGAAAATGATTAGACATCCAAATGACCAACAGTAACATGAAACATGCTCTTTGCTAATTACCAAGGTAATGCAAATCAAAACCACAATGAGATATTATCTCCACCTTTTAGAATGGCTATCAACAAGATAAGAGATAGCAGCTGTTGGCAAGAATATGCAGAAGGAAATCTTTGTAGACTGCTAGTTGAAATGCACATTAGTATGAAAAACAACTTTAAATTAGAAATATGTATGATTCAGCAATTCCACTTTGGGGTATATATGAAAAAGGAAATGAAAAGAGGAGTTTGAAGAGACATCTGCCCTCCTACATTTAATGCAGCATTACTCCACAATAGCCAAGATATGAAAACAAACTGACCTTCAACAGAGAAATAGAGCTAAGAAGAACTTCAAACTGATTCTTAACACAATCAGTCAAAAGGGATGTGCAAATTAAATTGAAAGATTTAATGTTACCTACATATTAGAATAGCTTTTTTTTTTTTTTTTTTTAAACTGACAAAAGCAATCCTGGAAAGGACCCAGAGCAAATAGAGCTTAAATACAAACCTGGTAGGGATGCAAACAGTACAGACATTTTAGGAAAAAAAAAAAAAGTTTTGCAGTATCTCATAAACACATACTAAGCATAACACACAGCAATTACAATCCTAAATTTTGTCAAAGAGAAATGAAAACACAAGACTACATGATGACCTACATAGAGATATTTAGAGAAGCTTTATTCCTAATTGCCAAAACCTAGAAAATCCTAGAAAAATGTGCATCACTGACTAAACAGGTAAAGGTGCTGCTTTCATGCAATGACTATGTTTGAGAGAATTATAACATAGTCCAGACTCTATAACCTGTCCTTCACAATAGCCAGCACATCATTCAAAGTTGCTGACAAATTAGAGGTAAGAGAGGGGATATATTGTCTACACTTAAGATACAGATGGAAACGAACCTCAAGGAAAGACTGAAAGCAGAAATGTAAGCTTCTATCTCAGGAAGCTTGAAGAGAAGAGCAAATAAATAACAAAAAAGCATATGGAATTCCCTGGCAGACCAGTGGTTAAGACCCATGTTTCCAGTGCTGGGGTCATGGGTTCAATCCCTCATAGGGGAAGTAGGATCCATAAGCCACACAACATGGCCAAAAAAAAAAAAAAGGGTAATGAATAAACATAAATCAAAGAAATAGGAAACATGCCCCATAAAGAAAATATATTTATAATTAAATTCATTGAAAAGATTAATAAAATTGAAAAATCCATAGGAGTATTAAGGAAAAGGTAAAATATTAATTATCCAAATAATACATGCAAAGAGGGGCATAGAAACACATTCTGCCCACATATTAAGATGGTTAAAAACAGATATTATGAAAAACTTATATCAATAAATTTAGTAATTTAATTGGATGGCATCACTGACTCAAAGGGCTTGAGTTTCAGTAGGCTCCAGGAGCTGGTGATGGACAGGGAAGCCTGGCATGCTGTAGTCCATGGGGTCTCAAACAGCTGGACATGACTGAGCAACTGAACTGAAAGTTAGTAAATAATGAGAATTAAATATTTTCTAGAGAAACACAGTTTGTGCAACTGAAAAAGAGAAACATCCTTTGTAAGGCTCCGAGAACCGCACTCTGAAAAGGACACTTAGGGACAGACTCCAGTGGACTGACAAAGTTTATTATCCAATTGTGTAGTTTTATAATTTTCAGGGCATAAGGCATAATTTTCAGAGCATAAGGCTGACTTGCACATAGCCATTCCAGATAAACATTAAAGCATTCAAGCATAAAATACAGTTCCCACTGCCCAAGCCATAACATAGCTTTGGCGAAACTCTAAAGGGACACTTATCATGAAACAACAGTCCTTGCTCTCAGAAACAGGTGGTCAGAAGGAAGCCTTCAAATGCCTCAAGGCTGGGCTTATAACCCTTCATTATCTGTTCCCAGCCTTGGGCACTCGGTGAACGCTCATAACTCTTTGTTATGCTTGTCCCAGCTTCCAACCTTCCTCATGAGTGGAGCAAATACATTCTCAGTATTTGCTCAAAGCCTTCCAGCTCCTCCACAATCCTTGTCATTCTTCAGGCTGGGAGGAAAATGAAGATCATGGCATCCGGTCCCATCACTTCATGGGAAATAGATGGGGAAACAGTGGAAACAGTGTCAGACTTTATTTTTTTGAGCTCCAAAATCACTGCAGATGGTGACTGCAGCCATGAAATTAAAAAACGCTTACTGCTTGGAAGAAAAGTTATGACCAACCTAGACAGTATATTCAAAAGCAGAGACATTACTCTGCCAACTAAGGTCTGTCTTGTCAAGGCTATGGTTTTTCCTGTGGTCATGTATGGATGTGAGAGTTGGATTGTGAAGAAGGCTAAGCGCTGAAGAATTGATGCGTTTGAACTGTGGTGTTGGAGAAGACTCTTGAGAGTCCCTTGGACTGCAAGGAGATCCAACCAGTCCATTCTGAAGGAGATCAGCCCTGTGTATTCATTGGAAGGAATGATGCTAATCCAGTACTTTGGCCACCTGATGAGAAGAGTTGACTGACTGGAAAAGACTCTGATGCTGGGAGGGACTGAGGGCAGGAGGAGAAGGGGACAACAGAGGGCGAGATGGCTGGATAACCAGTCCATTCTGAAGGAGATCAGCCCTGGGATTTCTTTGCAAGGAATGATGCTAAAGCAGAAACTCCAGTACTTTGGCCACCTCGTGCGAAGAGTTGACTCATTGGAAAAGACTCTGATGCTGGGAGGGATTGGGGGCAGGAGGAGAAGGGGATGACAGAGGATGAGATGGCTGGATGGCATCACTGACTCGATGGACATGAATCAGTGTGAGCTCTGGGAGTTGGTGATGGACAGGGAGGCCTGACGTGCTGCAATTCATGGGGTCGCAGAGTCGGACACAACTGAGCGACTGAACAAAATTAGTAGAAAACATTGTTTCTTCAACTCTTATGCAGAAATTTTAACAATGTCATAATGATCTAAGTTTTCAGTAATTACTGTTTTCTTATCAACAATATACCCAAACCTGAAATGTTCTCCCAAACTAATACAAGAGACATTCAAATGTTAGTTCAGTTCAGTTTTGGACAGGTTGCTTCAGTTCTGGGCTTCAGTTCTGGACAGGTTGTTCACATGGTGGTGAGATTAAGAGGAGGGACTAATCTGAGTTTGAATGTTCTCATGAAATGATGACAATTTAACAAGGCTATGGTTTTTCCATTGGTCACGTACGGATGTGAGAGTTGGACTATAAAGAAAGCTGAGCGCCAAAGAATTGATGCTTTTGAACTGTGGAGTTGGAGAAGACTCTTGAGAGTCCCTTGGACTGCAAGGAGATCCAACCAGTCCATCCTAAAGGAGACCAGTCCTGGGTGTTCATTGGACGGACTGATTTTGAAGCTGAAACTCCAATACTTTGGCCACCTGATGCAAAGAGCTGACTCATTGGAAAAGACCCTGACGCTGGGAAAGATTGAGGGCAGGAGGAGAAGGGGACGACAGAGGATGAGATGGTTGGATGGCATCAAATATCCTTCAATAAGAATCCAAACCTTTCCAAAGTTATGTGCCCTCTCTCCATTGTCAGGATACATGTGATAATTATTTGGAGAGTTTTCCCTTGCTGTACTGACCCAGTAAACTTGATTTTGTTGCACTATAGGTTTATTTCTTGTGGCCTTTGGCTGGTTAAGCTTTAACATAGTCATTACACATGTTTACACTTAAGTTGTGGAACAAAAAAGAGAATTAGTGAAATTTATGATGTGAATATGATAGGTTTCATAAAGAGACTATGGATAAAAGTTATTGGAATCAAGAAAGTAAAAGAAATTTGAGGTCAAGTTGTCAGTTGAGATATTCAAATGATTAGAAGTTGCCATTGCTCATGATAAAGACAGAGATGGAGAGGAAAATGGTCACGCAGGTGCTAACTTCTCAGGGGATGAGCAGCAGGGAGATCAATTAGGGTTAGGTGCCAGAGGTGCCAGAGTTGGAATGTCTTGAATCTCAAAGGAGGAAGTATCTGGGACTAAGGATAAAATAGAGTAAGTTGCAAAATGTAACATATCCAGGAGCTTTGTTCCATTTGTCACATATTAGAGACACAACAATAATTTTAGGTAACTTTTGTAATTATATGTTAACTCTGAAATCTCATGAACAGCCTATAAAATGTGAGTTTTAAACCCCATTTTACAGATCATAAAATTGAGTCTCAAAGAAGTTAAAAACTTTCACTCAATTCATCCACCTCAAACTGACCCCAGGTCTCCTGGGTACAAAAGCCATATCTAGTGTTTCTCAAACTATTTAAATAAAGNACAGCCTATAAAATGTGAGTTTTAAACCCCATTTTACAGATCATAAAATTGAGTCTCAAAGAAGTTAAAAACTTTCACTCAATTCATCCACCTCAAACTGACCCCAGGTCTCCTGGGTACAAAAGCCATATCTAGTGTTTCTCAAACTATTTAAATAAAGGATCACTTCTCCCTTGGTGTCCATGGGTCAATACTTGTTAGGAAAATAGTAAAATGAGAACTACTAACAAAATAAAAAATAAGAAAAACTAAAATACAACAGAATAAACCAATTTTAAAAAGTTATTGGAGTCAACACACTTAAAATAACTTTCTCAAATTGCTATAAAGAGTACAAATGGTTCCCCACAACCCCTGTTCTTGTTTGGACCTGGACTGACAATAAATAGTTTGCCAGCCAGCACCTGCCCAGGGACTAATAGTGTACTTTGAGTAACAGTGGACTCTGCTTTCTTCCGCTTACTTTCTGCTAACTGACTCATATTACTCCAGGGCTTTCCCCACTACCTGATGTTCTCAATTAAAGAAACTGTTTTTTCTACAGAGAGGAAATTGGAGCCCTGGTGACACTGACTCTGGTCCCCATCGCCCACCAAATTTCTATTTCGACAGTTTTTCCTCCAGGTCTCTGGACAAAGCTTCCATCAGGATCCTCAGAAATATACCTTTTGTTAGGAACTGGACTTTCCATTTATGCCACCTTAATGAGATACCTGGCTTCATGAGTCACTTCTGGAGAACAGTCTAGGAATTTACCTCAAAGGGGCAAGCAGCAACAGCCCTAGGGGATTCTATTACAGCCTTTCTTTTCCTCCCAGTACACAAAAAAGATCCTATCACAGAATGTATGCAACTATGTTCTTAAATGGAGGAGAGCATTTCTTGTTAACATTGTCAGGTAGTCAGTGTGCAACTGCTATAAAAGTAAGTGGAAAATGTCTGCTTTCTAAAATTCTCTTTGAAATTCAGCAACAGCAAATCTGGCTCTAAAAGGTGAGTGCAGTAACCATGGATTTTATTTAAATAAATTTTTTTGTTTGTTCAATGAGAAATGAAAAATAAAAGAAACTCAACAACTTTGTTTTGTGACCGCTGAGGAAACTGTGGCCTTAGCAAGGTTTACACTACAGGGACTAGAGACACAGACATGGAGAACAGACGTGTGCACAGAGAGGGAAATTGAGGGTGGGGTGAATTGAGAGAGTAGCATTGAAACATATACACTACCATATGTAAAACAGAAAGCTAGTGAGAAGTTGCTGTATAACACAGGTAGCTCAGATTGGTGCTCTGTGATAACCTAGAGGGGGAGATGGGGTAGGAAGTGGGAGAAAGGCTCAAGAGGGAGGGGTTGTATGTATATGTATGGCTGATTCAAAAGGTTGTGTGCAAGAAACCAACATAACATTGTAAAGCAACTATCCTCTAATTTAAAAAAAAAAGAAAAACGTTTTTTAAGGGGGGGGGGTGAGATATGTACTGCAGAAAGGTCATTCTAGGCATGCAAAGCAGACTTCCCAGGAGATCCCAGAGAAATGCGGATGGTCTATGGCAGCCAAGCTGCTGCTAAGCTTGTGTAACTGCAGCTATGAAAAGGAAACCAGGAGAAACCACCTGGTAATCAATCAGGTCGCATGTGGCTCTTTGCCCTACAACCCCTAATCATCCACCAATATGACCCAATCACTGAAGGAAAGGATTAGGGAGAGTCAGAATCTGAAGCATGAATGGGATGCCACAGAGCTCTAGAAAGATCCCTAGGCAATCAATGGAGAGGAAGGGAAGGGCAAGAATCAGTTGTCATATTATGCATATGATTATTAATGACATGGTCCAGAACTAAGAAACCATCAGATCCTATACTTCCTGACTTCTTTTGGATTTGTGGAAACTCTCCTGATGTATTCAAAGAAAACTTACATTATACTTCTCATAAAAATTTTAACTCATTGAAAATCTATCCACTATTTATTTTTGTTTAATGAAAAACTTTTTAGCTCTGATATATGACAAAACACCTTTAAATACTTTGCAGATGTCATTTCTTTTAATCTCACAATAAAGATATTATATGGGGACAATTATTTCCATTTTACAAATAAAAAAAATACTGGGAGTCAGAGAGATTCAAGTGTCGCGTGCAAGTGAAAACAATTGGCCACTGCGAGGCTCTGAAATGTCCATTTCCAATCTCCATGACTGCTGTCAGCACAGACTGAAGCTCACTGCCTGCGCAGTGAATGGAGGATCGGCCCCACTTAACTCCGCTTGAGTCAGAAGGCAAAGAGCACGCATGCTGCTCAGTGTTTGGCTCAGTCTTCAACTGAGAGTATGTTCACAAGCTCAGAGCAGAACTGTGAGGGCTCTGGAAAGTATGCCACAGGTGGAATGGGCAACGGGTCTATGAATGTTAATTTTGGTAAAGGGAAGGCAGTGGAGGTGTGCTGGCTGTATTCAAGTATCATTGTTTTGTCACTGAAAGGAGATGGTTTGTCATTAAACTCTGAAAAGAGATGGTTTGTGCCATTAGACTCATAGAGAGCAACTGAGAAACCAAAAACAGATTCTTTTTAAAACATAGAATTCATAGAATCAACACCCCTGGCAATAACCTTGCCTGTCACTAATTTAAGTGCACTTAAGGAAAATCAATCAAAAAGCTGGAACACATTCTCTAATGAGCTGTAGGTTCTCAGCTGTTGGTTCATAATACCTCACAATTCATTCTGTTGAAGCCCCACCATTGGAAACCCTAAATGCTCATATTCTAAAGTAAGGAATTTTTAATAAATTAAGAATTGTGAAGATATTTGGTACTTATAGTTATCATTTATGGTAAATGTTTCAAACCTTAACTGAAATAATGCTGTTAGAAAACTATCTTTCTATGAAAATTAGAAACTATAACACTGAATCAATAATTGCAGGGTTGGGTTAACATGACTCTTAAAAGCATAAAAGTAGATGTCATGGGAGTTTGCAATTTCCTTGGTTCTGTCTCATCACAACAAAAATTTGAAGCGAGCGACCAGCTTTTGGAAGGACCAGTGTTACAGCTCTGTGTTACAGCTCAGTTTTATTTAGAAAATAAAGGAAAATACATCCTCGAGGTATGCCGACCCAAAAGACATGAAGAGAAAAGAGAGAGGGCACGCAGAGAGTGAGAGAGAGCACGTGCGAGTGAGGGAGCGATTCAGAGAGACCCTGGCCTTTTGGCTCCTCTTTTTATGTGTTTTTTTCTCCTTCCCCTGGGCCTTCCCTATGTAAATTGCGCTAGGCAGGAGTGCTGTTTGTTCTACCTGAGGTCTTCACTCTAGTCCTCGGACCTTCCTTTGTTCTATTTTCATGAGCTTTTCTGTTCCTTGTCTTTTAGCCACCACCATTCTGGACTCCTTTTCCTATTCTAACTACCTAACATTAGCAAGAAGTACATAGGGAGATACATTTCAAACAGTAACTAAGGATAGAATATGAAGCTCCATAAATATTGTACAAAGGAGTTGGGAAGTATATTCCACCTGGCATATGCATTATGCAAGTCATGCATAAATGCTAGTAACAGGTTTTCTCCAGCACATATTAGTCCCAAACACTAGTTATTTGTGATACAGGAATAAACACTATTTTGAGGAGACTATGTATTAATTGGGAGGAATAAAATATAAGCAAGCAAAAAATAAAACAAAATCCTATAATTTAGTATAAAGAAACACAATCTAAATATCTTCAAAGCATGAGGTCGACACAAAGGAAATTTATCTGATTACACCTTAGATGTCAGAGTAGGTTTTGTAGGGAAATGAACTTGAAGGAGTAGAAGTCACTCAAGGTAATGATAGTGGAAAGTTGGGGCCATCCAAGTGGGAGAACAAGGATTAAAGGCCAAATAAGACAGATGAACGAAGGAGACTGAATAGTTCAAAAAGGTTGGATTAGTGCAAGTGCTGGATGGAAACATCCTGAGAGAGAAGCAGAGAGTCATATACAGGTGATACAGAAAGCATACACTGTGCTGTGCTAAGGAGGGTAGGTTCATCTTGGAGGCCTAAGAAACCATGACAGACTTGAAAGGATCACTTTGGCATCACCATTTTACTTCAGCAAGAGATTACTTTGGCAGATGTACCGTGAATTATAATGGCACAAGAATGAAGACAAGGAGGCAAACAGATGAATAAAATAAAAGAGAAAAATGAACAGGGCTTCACCTACAGTAGGGATGCTGGCCGTGGAAATATAGGAATGGATAAATAAAATGGAGAGCTAAATTGTAGATAGTATCAATAGGATTTTATTAGATGTGGTACAATGAGAGGAAGAAGACTAGGATCACTTTGAGAGGATAACAGGCCAGAAGGCCAGGGGTCTCCAAATGGAGGAAATAGGCTCCAAGTTCAGACATTTTTTTCACTCTCTCTTAAGTGGCAGAAGGAAACATACTGGTGCTATATTTTTTCCCCACCTCTATACAAATTTAAAAAGAGGTTTATCTTAAAATTCTGTGTTGCCATAATGACAGCTGGTTCCACCTGAACTTTTCTCAAACTTTGAGCTAACCAATGCATTTTTCTCATGGAAATGTTTGTCTTAAGCCATGTTTATGTACTATGTATTTACCCTAGACTCCGTCTTCAAGTCGGTTACGCCTAAAGGCTGAGAACCAACTTGGCAAACCAATATGTTATACATTGTTCTCCTAATCTATGTTAATGAAACTATACATTTGTATGGAAATCTGCCTTTCTTCAAGATTCATATCAATCATTTTATGGCCCTGGGTGACCCACCTGGTGCCAATGTTATCTCAATCCATGTTGTGGGTGAGGGGCCTGGTGCCAGTCTCTGAGTTTGAGACATTTCCATTCTCTAACTAGCAGACTGCTAGTAGCTATATAACATCTGGCTAAAGACTAGCAGGGGGGCATTCTTTATGACCTTTTCTGATGTCTGTGTCAGAAGCTTTCTCTGTCTCTTTTATACTTTAATAAAACTTCTTTACGCAAAAACTCTGAATGATCAAGCCTTGTCTCTGGTCCCAAATTGACTTCTTCTCCTCCAGAGGCCAAAAATCCCAGCATCTTTCATGGTTCAGCAATAGCCTTTCAACTTCCATGTTTCAGACATGAGCAATTGTGTGGATTGTGGATTTCACAAACACAGGACAGGAGGAATGTTCTAATGAAAGGATGAGTTTGGTCTGGGGGAGGCTGAATTTGAGGTATTTGTGGGATTTCTAACTGAAGACTTCCAAGATGACTGAAACTATAGACCTGGATCTTGGGAGACAGATCTTTCTACAAATAAAGTTTGGAAAGGGGTTTTAGAATAAACATTAGATAAATAAAAGAAAATTACTGAGTTCCCAGAGAGTGAGGTTGAATCATTCTTCTTTTGTGTAAAGGGACAAAGGAATCCTGTACAGCACCATATTTACAGCTAGGCAGAGGGAGAAAATATTATGAATAAGTGTAATGAATAACCAAAGAAAACCAAGAAAGTATAGAATGAAAAAAATTTTTTAAATCAATTTTAAAATTTCCCTCAACAGGAACAACTCCCAGAGGACATGAAGTTTGGAAACCACACGAGTGTGACAGAATTCATCCTTTTGGGGTTAACAGAGGATCCTACGCTTTGTGTCATCTTTTTTGTGGTATTTCTAGGAATCTATGCTGTCACCTTAGTAGGCAATATCAGCATAATTATTCTAATAAGAACCTGTTCCCAGCTTCACACCCCCATGTACCTTTTTCTAAGTCATTTGGCTTTTGTGGACAGTGGGTGTACCACATCCGTCACACCTATGATGCTTATAGGATTCCTGAGACAAGGAGTGACCATCACTGCTTCTGGCTGTGAAGCTCAGCTGTGTTTTGTGGTCATGTTTGGGTCAGCTGAGTGCTTCCTGCTGGCTGCCATGGCCTATGACCGCTATGTGGCCATCTGCGTGCCCCTTTTCTACTCCACCCACATGTCCCCCAGAGTCTGTGCTCTCTTGATTGGGGTATCTTACCTAGGTGGATGTGTGAATGCTTGGACATTTACTAGCTGTTTATTGACTCTGTCTTTCTGTGGGCCAAATCACATAAATGACTTTTTCTGTGACTTCTCCCCTCTGTTGAAACTTTCCTGCTCAGATGTCTCCACTGTTGAAATGATCCCTTCCATCTCGTCTGGCTCCATTATTGTGGTCACAGTGTCTGTCATAGCTCTCTCTTACATCTGCATCCTCAGCACCATCCTGAAGATGCGCTCCACTGAAGGGAGACGCAAGGCCTTCTCCACCTGCACCTCTCACCTCACTGCAGTCACTCTCTACTATGGAACGATTACCTTCATTTATGTGATGCCCAAATCCACCTACTCAATTGACCAGAACAAAGTGCTGTCTGTATTCTACACAGTGGTGATCCCCATGTTGAACCCCCTCATCTACAGTCTGAGGAACAGAGACGTAAAGCAGGCTCTGAGAAAGGTAAGTGTCAGAATATATTCTTAGGATTTGTTCTTAACATTTCTGATGACCTATAAATTTTTGTTTACCAGTATCACACTTAAGGACCTACTAAATACTGCTTTACTGGGTGCTTAAATTGAAATCATAATACTTCTTATTCTCAGTTGTATACACTTATAAACCAGCTGGTAAGCATCTTGGAATTAGTAATAATGATAGCAATTATTTTCACTATTATGTATTAACACCTTTAGATGCCTAGGACTTTAATTTATTTAGCAAACAGTAAAGGCGATGGCACCCCACTCCAGTGTTCTTGCCTGGAGAATCCCAGGGACGGGGGAGCCTGGTGGGCTGCCATCTATGGGGTCACACAGAGTCGGACACAACTGAAGTGACTTAGCAGCAGCAGCAGCAATTTCTACTTATAATATGCCAGGCCCCATTCTAGCACAATGGTATATTAGCTGGTTTATTTCGCATAAAAACCATATAGTCGTAGTTCTATTATTTCTATTTGACAGTTATCTGGTACACAGAGAGGTTAAGTAGATGCCCAGAATGATGCAGCTAGAAAGTTGTGCAATCAATCTCTGAATCAAGAAAGTCTGAGTCCAAAGCACTATGTTTCTTTATTTAATTCTTACAGAAATCTCATGATGCTAATTACTAACAATTTACCTCAATTTTACAGATGAAACTGCTGAGTCTCAGAGATATTCAATAGCTTGTCTTGAGAGAGATGGACTCAAGTCTCTGATTCACTTGGAATCAAATCCTCTGATTCCATGTATTTCTTCAGCACAATTACTGATCTAGAGGATTTGAATAGGACAAGCAAATCTAAAGCTGTTCTTTTAAATCAGTCTTCTGAACAAACTCTACTATCAAGTTAGTCTAGATTGTGAGGACTTCAAAAACAAGGATGAGAATGGGAAACCAGAATGGTTTATATCTATAGAAATTAAGATCTGGACACCACAATTACACGATTTGACTGGCAGTCTAACCATATTTAGCTCAGATGGTAGAGAATCTGCCTGCAATGAAGGAGAATGGAATTCAACCCACTCCAGTATTTGAGAATCACATAGACAGAGAAGCCTGGCAGCCTACCATCCATGGACTTGTAAAGAGCTGGACATGACTGAGCGACTAACACTTTCTTCTAACGATATTTAAGGACACGTTACAAATACTCCCATTCAGCATAATGTAGCTTTCCTCAGCTATAGAAATTTAAAAGGGTATCTGAAATCTAAGCACTGCAATTAATATGCTAGCAGCATTCATGGTTCCATAACATAGATGTATAAAAAATTAATACCCATTAATTAAACTAGAAGTGTTGCCAAAGATTGTGGTAAATGTATTTCTTACATAATAATCTACCCTCATTTACATCATCACCATGAGACTGGAAGGGCGAAGAGGGATTTTTCTGGAGTTCAGGAGCTCCCAACTCAATGTAAATACTGAGACAACTTTTTAGAGCATCTGAAAGTGAGACAGATTATAAAAGTCCTTGACTCAGTATAATGGGGTGAAACAAGTAAGGATTGGGAAACATAGAAAGAAGCAAATGGGATATTATTTATAATACACTGCTAAGTTAATTCTGCTAAGTATTGAGGCTTTTGAACTGTGGTATTGGAGAGACTCTTGAGAGTCCCTTGGACAGCAAGGAGATCAAACCAGTAAATCCTAAAGGAAATCAGTCCTGAATATTCATTGGAAGGACTCACGCTGAAGCTGGAGTGCCAATAATTTGGCCACATAATGCAAAGAACTGACTCATTGGAAAAAACCCTGATGCTGGGAAAGATTGAAGGCATGAGGAGAAGCGGACAACAGAGGATGAGATGGTTGGATGGCATCACTGACTCAATGGACATGAGTTTGAGAAAGCTCTAGGAGTAGGTCATGGACAGGGAAGCCTGGTGTGCTGCAGTCCATGGAGTTGCAAAGAGTCAGACACGACTGAGAGACTGAAGTTAAAATGTAGAGTATCTATCATAAAATTGCAAAATTAAGTGGAAACATACAAAGGCTAAATGAAACAAGGATAAATTAAACATGTGAAACATTAAATAATGGATAAAGAAAAATTTCTATAGCCACAACACTCTTGACAGCAACTTTGTGGTCTTTTTCCCCCATACCAACCAACTGGAATACTGGTATGTTCTAAATATCCAGACATCAAACTGATGCTTTTTTCTTTCATTCAATTGTGACACTAACTGCCTGGAGGTAGGGTCAGACTTCACAGGTTTAAGGCTCAGTTCCACAACTCTGCCCTCCCTTCTGACACCAGTTAGTTGCAAGTAACGGGTCCCCAAGGTCCCCACACTTTTGTCCAACTTGGCTACAAAGTCAAGGATTGCCACAGGCCTCTTCCAGGTGTGAGAGTCTGCTAGAATGACTCTGAAGCATCTGCTTACATTTACCAGTTTAACATAAAAGATATTATAAAGGATAAATTAACAGTCAGATGGAGAGACACACCACATCAGGTCTGGAAGAGTTTCCAGGGCAGGAGTTTCTATCACCAGGAAGCTGAAATGTATAATTTGGAGTGTATAAGCCTTCTAGCACATGAATCTGTTGACCAAATTGGAAGCTCTCCACCTCATAGTTTAGGAGCTTTATGGAGGCTCTGTAAAAAGTCTCCAACCTCTCCAGCTTCACTGCAGAAACACATATGAACATAAAGTTCCAAGCTTCTAATCATGGTTTGATCTTGTTGGTGACCAGTCCTCATCCAGAAGTTGTACAGAATCCCACCAAGGGTCTTCTCATTCAAACAAAGACCCTCCTATTACCTAGGAGGTTCCAATGGATTCAGGAGCCCTGTGTCAGGAATCAGGTTTAAAAACAAATATTTGAACAAAAGATGCTTCTAGCACCCCTGTCATTCAGGAAATTACAAGAGTTTAGAGCCCTGTGTTAGGAACTGAGGGTAGAGACCTCAGGTATTTCTATTATGTCACATTCCACCCCCTGCTATGTGGCTATGGAACCCACACAGGGTTCCATAAATGACCAGAAAAGAATGAAGTTACTGGCATATTATTAGAATTCCATTGGGTCATTAATAACTATTCAGTTCATCATCATAACATATGAAAAGGTTCCCCAAGGTTAGGCTATTCAGATTTTCAGGTTTCCATATCTGATCTTGTCAGGCTCTAAGCACAGCAACACATGGCTACACTCTTTGAGGCATGTGTTTTAATTGAGCTAGAAGTCAGAATTATTACTTGCTTTGAGTCTCTTTTGAGGCATTAGTAGAATACTGAATTTTTCATAAATAGCAGTTGCAATGTCATGTAAAAATCCTAAGTGCATACTGACTCACATGATTTCTGGAGCTTTGATTATGTGAACTCTCAAATCCTGAATACAAGACTAGCTTCCCTCTGGGCATTTTGGACCCGTAATTCAGAGGTCAGTGTGTTCATAGGTCTTTTGTATTTTACCTGAGTTATCACGTGAGCATTGCTAATTGGGAATTATATGACAAACAATTTTCAGATCTGTTAATATTTATAGATATGTCTTGGCATATTTATTATGGTAATTCTAGGGAAGAGTTAAAGAGGCGGCCCCAAACATTGATAATTCCCTGCCATGGTGACCTCCAACTACAAGAGGAATATTTAATCAAGGCTTTTTGGTTATTTTACATGTAGATATGGGATAGTCAGGCTACCCCGGTAGCTCAGCTGGTAAAGAATCTGCCTGCAATGCAGGAGATCTCGGTTCAATTCTTGGGTCAGGAAGATCTCCTGGAGAAGGAATAGGCTATCCACTCCTGTATTCTTGCCTGGAGAATCCTCATGAACAGAGAAGCCTGATGAGTTACAGTCCATGGGGTCACAAAGAGTTGGACACGACTAAGCGACAAAGCACAGCACAGCATATGGGATAGTCATTCATTCATTCATTTCAAAAACACTAGTTGAGCTCTTATTATACTCTAGAAACTGAGTAAGCACTGAAGATTTTTTATAAATGAACAGATATAATGTGTAATAGAGCAGAATTCTCATGTAGTCTAGATTTTAGTGGCAGAGACAGTAGGGAATAAATAAACATTATAAATGTAGAACACATCAATGGATGGAAGAGACAAATCAATTGGGTTGATATGACTTATAAAAGGTAACTGCTGGTATGGGTGGTGAATTCTTAGTATGACAGGGAAGACCACTTGGAGGAGGTAACAGTTGAGTATAATGTTGAAAGCTAAGAAAGACACATTGACATGGATACTGGAGAGAACGTTGCAGACAGAAAACAGCACGTGCAAAGATTCTGAGAAGCTCAAGAAATAAAGAGGCCCTGGCACACCAGGAGGAGAGAGATACACAGAAAGTCAATCATGCGGTGCTCCACTGACCATGGAAAAATATTTGAATTTCACTATAAAAGGAATGGAAAGCCATTAAATGCTTTTTAACTAGTTCCAATGTGAATGTTTTTTTAAAGATCATTCTTGTTTTTAATCATAAGAGGGAGAAGGGGGAATAGGAGGCAGTGAAGTCATTAGTTAAGATCTGAGATGCTGCTGCATTGTACTAGGGTGGTTGCAGTTTTGCTGGAGAGGAATTCACCTATTCAACATAGTTTCTGTGAAGAACAACACTGCATAAGCAGAAAGTGAAAGTTACTCAGTCGTCTGACTCTTTGTGACCCCATGGTTTATCCAGTCCATGGAATTCTCCAGGCCAGAATACTAGAGTGGGTAGCCATTCCCTTTTCCAGGGGATCTTCCCAACCCCTGGATTGAACCCAGGTCTCCCGCATTGCAGCCAAATTCTTTACCAGCTGAGCCACAAGGGAAGCCCTCTTTACCTAAACTATATGTTTCTGCCTGCAATGCAGGAGACCTCAGTTTGATTCCAGAGTCAGAAAGATCCACTGGAGTAGGGATAGGCTATCCACTCCAGTACTCTTGGGCTTCTGTAGTGGCTCAGCTGGTATAGAATCTGCCTGCAATGCAGGAGACCTGGGTTCAATCCTTGGGTTGGGAAGATCCCCTAGAGAAGGAAAAGGCTACTCACTCCAGTATTCTGGCCTGGAGAATTCCACGTAATATAGTCCATGAGGTAGCAAAGAATTGAACACCACTGAGCAATTCTCACTTTCACTTAGGTAAAGAATCAAAAAGGACTGGCTGATGTATTAGTGTGAGAGGTTAAAATTAAAAGGAGTTTAGAACTCTGGAGTTTGGGGGTTTAGATTATTTGGTGAATGTGAATGGTATATCATTTATTAGCTGAAGAAAAGTAATATGTAGGTTATCTATGACTGCATGACAAGTCACTCAAAGCCATTTTATTGTATTATATTGTGAGTCACTTCACCTGCCCCACATGCATTAATAAGAGTCACTAGTTGATATTCAGGTGGCATCTGGTCATGTCTCAAGAGCTCAAGTAGCTTCACTCAGATGCTTGGCATCTTGGCGGAATGGCTTAAAAGCCTCTCATTCTCCGTAACTCTTAGAATGTCTCTCTATGGTCTTACCAGCAGAGTAGATGAATTTCTCACATGGTGTCTTAGAACTCTAGCAAGTGTCCCAAGAGAATAAAAATGAAGGTGCGGTGTTTCCTATGACCCAACCTCAGGAGACCCATGACGTTATTTACACTGTCATCTATTTGTAAACAAATCATTAAAGGTAGTTTAGATTCTAGAAATAGGGTGTGTGGGGTGCTTCTAAAGAATGTAGGATTTCTTTATCAGGTGATGAAACTGTTCTAAAATTGATCATTGTGATCATTGCATATATCTGTGAATATTCTATAAACTATTCACTTGTATTCTTTAAGTCGGTTAATTGTTGGTATGTGAGTTATATCTCAAGAAAATTGTTTTTAAAAATACTTAGATGGCTTTCAGTGTATCAAATTATAACTCATTCAATTAGACAAATCCACTCTCATAATTCTCTTCCAGATAATTTATCCTCTGCAGTTTTGTAAGGCTTCTATGAGGAAGTTCCCTGAAGATTTTTAAAGTGTCATATTTTACAAAGAGATGGTGTATGAGATATGTCATCAAGATTCTTAGAATGACTTTTGTATAACTGAGACTTTTGTAAATCTTTCTGAGATTTTGACATGGAAAACTACCATTCCAATCTGGATTTGACCTTTGATCTGGAGCCATTTCTTATCTTGAGAATCTTTTCTTTGGAAGGTATTGGGGATAAGAAGCAGCCTTATTAACAAACCATGCAAAGTATAGCTTCCTTATTTGTTTTCTAATTTTTTCTCAAGAATCAAACAAGTCCTTTCCATAAGTTCGTATATCTCTTCTTATACATTAGCTTAGAAAGCTATCAGACACTAGACAGTACTTTTAGCGTTTTTCTTGGAAACCTTCCCAGCCAAACCCAAGAGCATGGTGAAAATACTGACAAACATTCCACCACTGCCTGGCAAGTGTCTTTTCTTTAGCTTTTAAAAGTATTTCCTACTATCCTACATGCCCTCTCCACCTTATAAGAACATTCCAGATATTGCTAAAAGTCTCCCCAGGGTTGATTCTACTTCATCCCACCATGGAGTCTCAAAGCCAATGCCATATGAACTCAGCTTCTGTTACAGCAAAATCTCTCTATCAGGTGCCGTTGTGATAAGCTGTTCTACTCTGCATAATAAACTCCTCTAAACCTTAGTGTTTAAAGTAACACCTATTTCACTTAGGATGCTGTGATCCAGGAATCAACGCAAGGCTTGGCTGTGAGGCTTGGCTGTGAGATTCCAGAGGTGAGTCTTCTGTGTCTCCCACCTTTACTGAGATTGCTCTGTCATGGTCAGCTGACAGCTGGCCTACTCTGGAGAATCTAAGATGGTTTCATTCACATGCCTGGTGCCAAATCAGGGAGAGTTTGAAGGTATGGTTTAGTCACCTCTTTCTCTGTTTCTCTCTCATGTGGTTTGGATGGAGGTAGTCAAATATCTTTTTGACCTCTCAAAGCTCCATGAAGAAATCTTCCAGAATACCAAGGCAAAGGCTTCAAAGCTTCCTATTACCAAGATTCAACATTCTCAGATTATTATTGCCACTAGCCCAGTTGGTAAAGAATCTGCTTGCAATGCAGAAGGCCCCAGGTTGATTCCTGGGTCAGGAAGATCCCCTGGAGAAGGGATAGGCTACCCAGTCCAATATTCTTGGGCTTCCCTTGTGGCTCAGCTGATAAAGAATCTGCCTGTAATGCAGAAGACTTGGGTTTGATCCCTGGGTTGGGAAGATCTTGAGAAGGGAAGGGCTACCCACTCCAGTATTCTGTTCTGGAAAATTCCATGGACTGTATAGTCCATGGGGTCACAAAGAGTTGGACACAACTGAGCAACTTTCACTTTCACTTTCATATTCTATAAGCATAATATATCATGAAGGTCAGTCCAAATTAAAGGGAAATAAATTAGGCTGCATCTCTTATGGGGAGAATGGCAGAGAAACTGCATGTTTTTATTTAACCTGCCATGAGTTGGGAAGTTAATTTTTTGTAGTTATGTGGAAATAAGAATATTTCCAGTTTGGCCTCATTACATTTACAATGCCTATTATTGCCAAATACAGAGATTTGATAGCTCACAGAAGAAATCAGGGTTAGAGAAATTAATATAAATTAGGAATCAAAAAAGTGTAGATCAAGATGAAGGAGTAGGAGCAGGCTGAGTGCACCTTTGCCCTAAATACATCAAAAACATATCCACATGTAGAATGAGACTGCCTGAAAACAAACTGGGGACCAGCAGAAAGACTCTTGTACAACCAGGGCTGTAAAGATAGATCCACATAGGTTCAGGTAGGGCAGAAAAGGAAGTGAACATGGTGGGACCTGTGTACCTAGGGTGAACACAGAAGAGGAGAGGATTACATGGGCTTGGATGTCCTCCCTGGGGAGTGAGCAGTTTGAGCCATATATTGAGCATCCCAGGCCTGGGTTCTGACACTGGGAAGACAAGTTTCCCTAGATGGTTGCAAAAGCAAGGGACTTGCAGGAAGGCTGTACAAAACCTAAAATCAGTTCATGGACACACCTACAGTTGCCTCTTCCTGGGAACACGACAGAAGAAGCAGACTGAAACTGCCTGGGACTGTGAGTGGTTTCCAGCAAACACCTCGGCACTTGGTCCATGCTAAATGTCTGCCCCACCAACCCTAGCTCCAGCACAGTTCCACACTAGGGTGTAGTCTGGGAGGATGGACCTGGCTCAGATCAGAGCACCATCTGAAAGGAGCTACAACAGCCATAACTACCTTGGAAGCTGACCCTACCTCCAGTAGGGTAGCGACAGCCACTGAAGATAGGAGACATCACTCCTCATGTATGGCTGTAACTCTAGCCCCTGCATCTCTAAGCTCTACATCCCACCATGGTGGTAGCTGCCAGCACCTTCTGGGGAAAGATATGACATGTACCCACTCCAGATTCAGCTCTCACACCAAAGCTACTGGTTATGTGCAGACTATATAAGGACACTCCCACACAAGGGCAACCCCTCAGGACCAAGAATAAGTAACTGTTGCACCTAATTTCATAGAGACAGAGAAATTGAGCAAGATGAGAAGACAGAGGAATTTGTACCAAACAAAGAATAAGGAAGACTTTTGTAAATCTTTCTGAGATTTTGACATGGAAAACTTCCATTCCAATCTGGATTTGACCTTTGATCTGGAGCCATGTCTTATCTTGAGAATCTTTTCTTTGGAAGGTATTGGGGATAAGAAGCAGCCTTATTAACAAACCATGCAAAGTATAGCTTCCTTATTTGTTTTCTAATTTTTTCTCAAGAATCAAACAAGTCCTTTCCATAAGTTCGTATATCTCTTCTTATACATTAGCTTAGAAAGCTATCAGACACTAGACAGTACTTTTAGCGTTTTTCTTGGAAACCTTCCCAGCCAAACCCAAGAGCATGGTGAAAATACTGACAAACATTCCACCACTGCCTGGCAAGTGTCTTTTCTTTAGCTTTTAAAAGTATTTCCTACTATCCTACATGCCCTCTCCACCTTATAAGAACATTCCAGATATTGCTAAAAGTCTCCCCAGGGTTGATTCTACTTCATCCCACCATGGAGTCTCAAAGCCAATGCCATATGAACTCAGCTTCTGTTACAGCAAAATCTCTCTATCAGGTGCCGTTGTGATAAGCTGTTCTACTCTGCATAATAAACTACTCTAAACCTTAGTGTTTAAAGTAACACCTATTTCACTTAGGACGCTGTGATCCAGGAATCAACGCAAGACTTGGCTGTGAGGCTTGGATGTGAGATTCCAGAGGTGAGTCTTCTGTGTCTCCCACCTTTACTGAGATTGCTCTGTCATGGTCAGCTGACAGCTGGCCTACTCTGGAGAATCTAAGATGGTTTCATTCACATGCCTGGTGCCAAATCAGGGAGAGTTTGAAGGTATGGTTTAGTCACCTCTTTCTCTGTTTCTCTCTCATGTGGTTTGGATGGAGGTAGTCAAATATCTTTTTGACCTCTCAAAGCTCCATGAAGAAATCTTCCAGAATACCAAGGCAAAGGCTTCAAAGCTTCCTATTACCAAGATTCAACATTCTCAGATTATTATTGCCACTAGCCCAGTTGGTAAAGAATCTGCTTGCAATGCAGAAGACCCCAGGTTGATTCCTGGGTCGGGAAGATCCCCTGGAGAAGGGATAGGCTACCCAGTCCAATATTCTTGGGCTTCCCTTGTGGCTCAGCTGATAAAGAATCTGCCTGTAATGCAGAAGACTTGGGTTTGATCCCTGGGTTGGGAAGATCTTGAGAAGGGAAGGGCTACCCACTCCAGTATTCTGTTCTGGAAAATTCCATGGACTGTATAGTCCATGGGGTCACAAACAGTTGGACACAACTGAGCAACTTTCACTTTCACTTTCATATTCTATAAGCATAATATATCATGAAGGTCAGTCCAAATTAAAGGGAAATAAATTAGGCTGCATCTCTTATGGGGAGAATGGCAGAGAAACTGCATGTTTTTATTTAACCTGCCATGAGTTGGGAAGTTAATTTTTTGTAGTTATGTGGAAATAAGAATATTTCCAGTTTGGCCTCATTACATTTACAATGCCTATTATTGCCAAATACAGAGATTTGATAGCTCACAGAAGAAATCAGGGTTAGAGAAATTAATATAAATTAGGAATCAAAAAAGTGTAGATCAAGATGAAGGAGTAGGAGCAGGCTGAGTGCACCTTTGCCCTAAATACATCAAAAATATATCCACATGTAGAATGAGACTGCCTGAAAACAAACTGGGGACCAGCAGAAAGACTCTTGTACAACCAGGGCTGTAAAGATAGATTCACATAGGTTCAGGTAGGGCAGAAAAGGAAGTGAACATGGTGGGACCTGTGTACCTAGGGTGAACACAGAAGAGGAGAGGATTACATGGGCTTGGATGTCCTCCCTGGGGAGTGAGCAGTTTGAGCCATATATTGAGCATCCCAGGCCTGGGTTCTGACACTGGGAAGACAAGTTTCCCTAGATGGTTGCAAAAGCAAGGGACTTGCAGGAAGACTGTACAAAACCTAAAATCAGTTCATGGACACACCTACAGTTGCCTCTTCCTGGGAACAAGACAGAAGAAGCAGACTGAAACTGCCTGGGACTGTGAGTGGTTTCCAGCAAACACCTCAGCACTTGGTCCATGCTAAATGTCTGCCCCACCAACCCTAGCTCCAGCACAGTTCCACACTAGGGTGTAGTCTGGGAGGATGGACCTGGCTCAGATCAGAGCACCATCTGAAAGGAGCTACAACAGCCATAACTACCTTGGAAGCTGACCCTACCTCCAGTAGGGTAGTGACAGCCACTGAAGATAGGAGACATCACTCCTCATGTATGGCTGTAACTCTAGCCCCTGCATCTCAGCTCTACATCCCACCATGGTGGTAGCTGCCAGCACCTTCTGGGGAAAGATATGACATGTACCCACTCCAGATTCAGCTCTCACACCAAAGCTACTGGTTATGTGCAGACTATATAAAGACACTCCCACACAAGGGCAACCCCTCAGGACCAAGAATAGGTAACTGTTGCACCTAATTTCATAGAGACAGAGAAATTGAGCAAGATGAGAAGACAGAGGAATTTGTACCAAACAAAGAATAAGGGAAAAAAAACACTAATGAAACGGAGATAATTTATCAGAAAAAGAGTTGAAATCATTAATAATAATATATATATGTATATACACACACATATACATATATGCTATGAAAAATTACCCAGTCAGAAAAGAGAGATGGAATTCTTCCATTGTAACAACATGGGTGGACCTAGAGGGTATTATGTTTATTGAAATAAGGCAGAGAAAGACAAATACTCTTTGCTATCACTTATACACGGAATCTAAAAAATAAAATAGGCCACTTTCATCTTTTGAGATATACCACATTCTGACTATGTAATGTGTATCTCTCTCAAGAAACCTGCTCTGCTCTCACTTGAATAAGAAATACAGTAAGACTTCTCAGGCGATCCAGTGTTAGAAATCCACTTGCCAATACAGAGGACATAGGTTCAATCCCTGGTCTAGGAAAATTCTACACTTTGTGCAATTCTACACGAAACCCGTGTGCCAGAAGCATGGAGCCCAGACTCTATAGCCCATGAACTGCAACTACTGTGCCCATGCACCACAACTACTGAAGCCCACACATCCTAGAGCCCAAGCTCCACAATGGGAAGCCTGTGCACCACAACTAGAGATAGCACGCATGAAGCAACAACCTAGTGCAGCCAAAAACAAGTAAAATTTTTAAATAAAAATTTATTTTAAAATAAATAAAAATTTAAATAATAATAAATAAGCTTTTAAAAATACACAAGCGAATATGAGAAAGCAGAAACAAACTCATAGATATAGACAATAATGGTTATCAGTGGGAGTTTGGAAGGGTGGAGGGGCAACATAGCAGTAGGGGGTTAGAGGCACAAAATACTATGTATAAAATAAATAAGTGAGACTTCTCTGGTGTTTAGTGCTTAAGAATCTGGCTGCCAGTGCAGGGGACACTGGTTCAATCCCTGGACCAGGAAGATCCCACATGCCGAGAAGCATCTAAGCCCTTGATCACAACTACTGAAGCCCGTATGCCCTAAAGCCCAAGCTCTGCAACAAGAGAAGCCACCACAATGAAGAGTGGCCCCTGCTCGCCACAGCTAGTGAAAGCCCATGCACAGCAACAAAGACCCAGCAGAGCACAAACAAATACAGAAATTATATCTTTAAAATAAATAAATAAGCTATACAGCATGGAAAATACAGTCAAGGTTTTATAACTTCAAATGAATATATAATCTATGAAAATACTGAATCACTATGCTGTCCTAAAACTAATATAACCTTATAAATCAACTGCACTTTAATAAAAAATAATAAAGTTAAAAGTAAAATCTTTAAGGGAAATTAAATAATATATCCAAATGACCAACAGTAATATGAAACATGCTCTTTGCTAATTACCAAGGTGATGCGAATCAAAACCACAATGAGATACTCAATCCCTGGTCTAGGAAAATTCTACACTTTGTGCAATTCTACACGAAACCTGTGTGCCAGAAGCATGGAGCCCAGACTCTATAGCCCATGAACTGCAACTACTGAAGCCCACACATCCTAGAGCCCAAGCTCCACAATGGGAAGCCTGTGCACAACAACTAGAGATAGCACGCATGCAGCAACAAACACCTAGTGCAGCCAAAAACAAGTAAAATTTTTAAATAAAAATTTATTTTAAAATAAATAAAAATTTAATTAATAATAAATAAGCTTTTAAAAATACACAAGCGAATATGAGAAAGCAGAAACAAACTCATAGATATAGACAATAATGGTTATCAGTGGGAGTTTGGAAGGGTGGAGGGGCAACATAGCAGTAGGGGGTTAGAGGCACAAAATACTATGTATAAAATAAATAAGTGAGACTTCTCTGGTGTTTAGTGCTTAAGAATCTGGCTGCCAGTGCAGGGGACACTGGTTCAATCCCTGGACCAGGAAGATCCCACATGCCAAGAAGCATCTAAGCCCTTGACCACAACTACTGAAGCCCGCATGCCCTAAAGCCCAAGCTCTGCGACAAGAGAAGCCACCACAATGAAGAGTGGCCCCTGCTCGCCACAACTAGCGAAAGCCCATGCACAGCAACAAAGACCCAGCAGAGCACAAACAAACACAGAAATTATATCTTTAAAATAAATAAATAAATAAGCTATACAGCACAGAAAATACAGTCAAGGTTTTATAACTTCAAATGAATATATAATCTATGAAAATACTGAATCACTATGCTGTCCTAAAACTAATATAACCTTATAAATCAACTGCACTTTAATAAAAAATAATAAAGTTAAAAGTAAAATCTTTAAGGGAAATTAAATAATATATCCAAATGACCAACAGTAATATGNGAAAATACAGTCAAGGTTTTATAACTTCAAATGAATATATAATCTATGAAAATACTGAATCACTATGCTGTCCTAAAACTAATATAACCTTATAAATCAACTGCACTTTAATAAAAAATAATAAAGTTAAAAGTAAAATCTTTAAGGGAAATTAAATAATATATCCAAATGACCAACAGTAATATGAAACATGCTCTTTGCTAATTACCAAGGTGATGCGAATCAAAACCACAATGAGATGTTATCTCACACCTCTTAGAATGGCTATCAACAAGATAAAGATAGCAGGTGTTGGCAAGAATATGCAGATAAGGAAATCTTTGTACACTGCTAGATGAAATGCACATTGGTATGAAAAAATTAGAACTATGTATGATTCAGCAATTCCACTTTGGGGTATATATGAAAAAGGAAATGAAAAGAGTCTGAGAGATATGTGCACTCCTACATTTATTGCAGTATTACTCCACAATAGCCAAGATATGAAAACAAACTGAACATCAACAGAGAAGTAAAGCTAAGAAGAACTTCAGACTGATTCTTAACACAGTCAAAAGGGCTGTGCAAATTAAATTGAAAGATTTAATGCTACCCACATATTAGAATAGGTTTTTTTTTTCTTTTTTTTAACTGACAATAGCAATCCTGGAAAGGACCCAGAGGAAATAGAACTTAAATACAAACCTGGTAGGAAGGCAAATGATACAGTCATTTTTTGCAGTATCTTATAAACATATACTAACCATAACAAACAGCAATTACAACCCCAAATTTTGTCAAAGAGAAATGAAAACACACGACTACATGATGACCTACATAGAGATATTTAGAGAAGCTTTATTCCTAATTAAAATAGAACTTAAATACAAACCTGGTAGGAAGGCAAATGATACAGTCATTTTTTGCAGTATCTTATAAACATATACTAACCATAACAAACAGCAATTACAACCCCAAATTTTGTCAAAGAGAAATGAAAACACACGACTACATGATGACCTACATAGAGATATTTAGAGAAGCTTTATTCCTAATTGCCAAAACCTAGAAAATCCTAGAAAATGTGCATCACTGACTAAACAGGTAAAGGTGTTACTTTCATGCAATGACTATGTTTGAGAGAATTATAACACAGTCCAGACTCTCTAACCTGTCCTTCACAATAGCCAGCACATCATTCAAACTTGCTGACAAATTACATAATACAGATGAAAACAAACCTCAAGGAAAGACGGAAACCAAAAATGTAAGCTTCCATATCAGGAAGCTTGAAAAGGAACAACAAATAAATAAGCATATGGAATTCCTCGGCAGCCCAGTGGTAAAGAGAGAAAATATATTTATAATTTAATTCATTGAAAAGATTAATAGAAAAATCCATAGAACTATTAATTAAGGAGAAGGTAAAATATTAATTATACAAATAATACATGTGAAGAGGGATATAGAAATATATTCTGCCCACATATTAAGATGGTTAAAACAGATATTTTGAAAAATTTATATCAATAAATTTAGTAATTTAGTTGGATGGCATCACCGACTAAAAGGGCATGAGTTTGAGCAGGCTCCAGGAGTTAGTGATGGACAGGGAAGCCTGGAATGCTGCAGTCCATGGGGTCACAAAGAGTTGGACACAACTGAGCAACTGAAGTGAACTGAAATTTAGTAAATAATGAGAAGTAAATATTTTCAGACTCAAATTAAATTCAGACTTAAAGTAGAGAAAACCACTAGACCATTCAGGTATGACCTAAATCAAATCCTTATGATTATACAGTGGAAGTGAGAAATAGATTTAAGAGACTAGATCTGATAGACAGAGGGCCTGATGAACTATGGTCAGAG